>JAODAL010045682.1:0-31697 GCA_025379985.1 Phyllomedusa bahiana | reverse complement strand
AAAAAAAGACGTTTTACTGTGCAGTGTAGACATAGCCTTCATCTTACACCAGCAAGGTACAGCAGATCTATCCCTACAGTCACTTTAGGATACCTTTCTACCAGTATTCAACAATGTCCTTCTATAGTAGACAAGGTCTCTACTGTTCCCCAGCACTGTGTGCAGCACGGACAGAAGCTACACAGCCTGGGAGCACCTTCAGGTGGTTTATACTGCCCAATCTGGGACCAGGATGCGATAGAGGGAGAGAAGCTTAGCTATGTGATATATAGGTTAATAGGATTTGGAGCAGGATTTCGGAGTAAACAAAAAGCTGTCAATCACTGTATGTGGACAGGGTTAGCAGGACTCGTATTGTCTCTTGAGGAGTAAAGTCAGTATTTACTCTGCTTTTGACTCAGAAATCTTGCTCCAAATCATAAAATTAAAATGTCCCAGACCAACGTGCACATGTATCAACGCGTTTCGAACACAACGCCCTTAATCCTTGAAATGATTAAAGGGGTTTTGCCACGAAGTAAAACTGACGTGGGAAGCTTGCAAATGAAATAATAAACATTTTCACCATTCATTATTATTAAAAATTCTGCACCCTTTTTGTTTTAGCTGCTCCTTTAGTGATCCATTGTTTACAGCTCATCTCCAGGGGATACGACCAGGGCTGAGTGCTAATCAGTCCTGGTCAGACATGCTCAGACATCACTTCTCCTCTCAGGCAGCTACTGAGTGTTCAACCCCAGGTGCTGTCATTCTACTCCTGTTTGTAGTCATTTGATGAAAAAAGAGAAAAAAAAAAAAAAAACACAGGTTTGGTTCCTGCAGGGATTTGAACCTAGGACTCTTGTGCCTGGAGGCAAAAACTTTACCTCTCAGCTTCTCACAATGCTTTACATAAACAGACCTTTCTTTGACTACAGAGAAGAAAGGCCTGCTGGGTCACATGATATGCAATTCAAACAAATCACACACCTCCTTCTGAGCACACAAAGCTGGATACAAGAGTTATGAGATCGTGGGAAAACCCCTATAAGGCCACTGTGCTCAAAACATGTCACTGATACTAGAGGTGCACGTTGGTATACTGTATCACACAGCTCAGTTTCTCTACCTCGATCATATCTTCTCGTCCCTTTTACCCATGACGGCAACAAGAGATATGTTTGCAGGCAGCCTATCACACACCTTATATACTCACCAAGCCAGCTCACAACACGTATTTCATTCATGAGCTAAGCGCTGCTGATTTTGAAAGTAGGAAGTGGTCATAATAATGTGACTCTGTACCTGCCTACTTCCAGCTGTTGCACTAAGCTCTTTGCCCCTGCATCAATCTTTCATGAAGAGCACATGCCAAATGTCAGTCACTGTGTCCTCTCAGAGCCAGCTATAGGCTTTTAACTCCTCCACTGCTGAATATATGTGGATCCAGACCCGATTACCAAGGCTCCTTCTTCATTCATCACAAGCTCTGTCCAGCCTATGAAAAAGGGCCATTTTATTATCTAACTTTCCCGATCCAAAACAGCTACGTTCAATATTTTACCATAGCACGACTTTTACACCTGTACCATTGCATATATTAGGAAAATGTTTGTTCATATATTCCCGTGCACTAGTTCCTAATGCTTGAGTTATACAGCGTTATTAACTATGCCTTATATCTCCAGCCCATAAAAATCAAAGAAAGTCCTATTTGGGCTACATTTGCTCTACTTGACAAACATACCTGATCTCTATGCAGGACACAAAAGCATGGTCTATCACCAGGGCTGTGGAGTCAGAGTCGGTGCCTATTTTGCAGGGGTTGGAGTCGTCATAAAATGGACTGATTCCGACTCCCAAAATATATAATAAGTTGGTCCAGTTAGTTTGATGCAGTGCAAAGAGCAATTTTATATACAGTCAGATATCTTACCTATCTTATACAAAAATGTGACTTGCAAGTGTTTAGCATCTGCTTAGTTCTGCAGAATCTTGTCATGTAAATGCATTGTTACTGTTTTGCTCCTAAAAAACAAAATGTTAATTTTTATTATTTTGTTAGTATTTGGGAAATCCACCTTTTGGTTTTCAATACTGCCTGAATCCTTCTGGGCTCTGGATCAGATTCAAGCATGTCTTGACCAAAATCTGATCCCAGGTCTCTTCTACACATTCAAAAGATCAAAACATTGTTACCCTTTTGCTTGTCAGTGTCTGTTCCACCTAAATAGCTTGATTATTGTATCATAAAGTGATAAAAAGCCGTATGTGACCATTTTACTACAGTAAAGTTATCACTTAAACATGCGCCATGTACGAGGGAGTCAGGGTCGGAGGTTTGGGAAATTGAGTCAGAGTCGGTGCTTTGGCTTGCCGACTACACAGTCCTGTCTATCACACCTTGTGTATCCATCCAGCACAAAAAACATGTACTGCCAGGAAATAGAGCAGACGTAGTCCGACTAAGGCCATGTCCACACTGCACAGGATTATGCTCGTATCTTTGGCGCTTTTTCGTTTTTTAAAGCACCTTAGATACGATCGTTCCTGCGGCCCCCTAGATGGCAATAGGAAAGACGAGCTGCTGTCTACACAACTCGTCATTTCTCTGCTCGTCTTTCGGCAGCGGCGTATTATACAACATGTTGTATAATACACCGACGCTTCTCGTTTTCTTGTCGTCTTCCCATACAATACAATTGTGTGGGTGACGGAAAAGAAACAAGAAGCGAACACGGTTTTAGTACAAAGCGTGACAAAAACCGCGGTCCTGCATCAGAGAAAAACCAGCCGCTTTTGGGCAGTTTTTTGTCCGATGTAGTGTAGACATAGCCTAAGACTGAGTGCTTTATGGATTGCCATGGCCTAGCCACTGCCTCACTGCGGCATCTGTCCGGGTACCTTATCCCAACAGATGCCTGTAGCAAATAACACCATGTGAACCAAGCCTAATACAGCACAATGGGACAATCCTTTAAATGTTATCATTCAATAATCAATATGTTGCTATCCATTTTTACAAATAACTGTTGGTTTACATCAGCGTTGGAGGTTCCATCGCTAGTTCTGTCCGATGTAGATGTGAACCAGACCTAATACTCCTTTCATGGTTTACTGTTAGGGCTTGTCCCCATAGCAGGGTTTTCAATCGGTTTTCGGATTTGTAAAGCCTCTGGAAACCCACTGTCAACCTTTTACATTGAGTTAAAGAGAAAATCCATGCAGCAGTCCCCACTGCACGGATGTTCCGTCGGACGGTTCTTCACACTGCTGGTGTTCGGAAAAACTTAGAACGTGTTCATTCTTCCGTCCGTTTTTCGGGCGGAACATGAACAAGTGGATGCGAAGGGGGACGGCTTGAATCCACAAAAGCTGTCCCCTGCGTGCCAAAAAAAGACCAAATACCTTTCTGCACAAAAAATACATCATCAAAAACGCAGGCGAGTGTGAAAGCACCCTTACAAACCCACTATTTGATAAGTGAAAAAAGCTTGCTGGTAATAAAGGCAGTTTAATTGGAGCGCATTTAAAACTGCACCAAAACTGCGCTGTGTGAAAGCACCCTTAAAGGGAACCTGTCACATAGGTTGTGCCCCCTTGCTGAGGAAAGCACAAGCTAGTGTCAGACCTGCTATTCCCAGCACTGTGCCCCTTATTCTGTAAGATGCAGCAGTTTTAGAGCATTTAGGGTGCTTTCACACGGTGCGTTTTCGGTGCGTTTTTTGGATGCATTTTTTTGTGCAGAAAGACACAGCAATTAATGATATACATTGTTGCACAAAAAACGCATGTAAAAAAACGCACCAAAAAGGCACCGTGTGAAAGCACCCTTACCCCTCAAATCTTATTCATGAGCAGGTGTTAGCTCCACCCACCAAAGGCTAGCTCCGCCCACTGATAGTTATTCACATGTTTCTGCCTATTCAAAGTAATAGGTTTATCAGTTGAGGTGGGTGGGGTTTGAAAAAACTGACACTCTGAAGGACTCTTCAAATGACTCATCTGTCTGAAAACTGCAGATTTGAGCATTAAATACACGAAAACTCCAGCATCTTACAGAATAAGGGACACAGCGCTGGAAACAGAATGCCTGACACTACCTTGTTCTGTCCTCAGCATGGGGGGCAAAAACTATGTGACAGGTTCTCTTTAAGTAAGTTTATTATCAATTGGAACATTGATGATACAACCAATAAATATTCACATTCAGAATCATACTGATAAATGCTTTCTGGAACAGGACTTAAAGGGGATTTGCTGAGAGATAGATTCTTACCCCTCTCTTGTTAGCCCAGGCAGAATGTCAACAAATCACCCTGAGTCATGAAGCTGCAGGGGAGAGAGGGGAGGGGAGGGGGGAGTGAGGAATCCAAGGGAGCGTCTCAAAACTTAAGTGAAATAATAAACAGTACAACAGTGGATTCACAATACAGCAAGACAGCCTCAGACTGCACTGTCAGGAGCCTTATCTGCTAAGATGCTAATGTAATGTAAACAAATCACTGAAAGAGAGAGAGACACACACAGCGGAGAGCACAGAGCTGCATAAGGGATCTTGTGACATGTACACTGAAATAAAAAAACTATAACTTGTGGATTCTATATACAAAAGAGAACACCTATTCTACACAGCAGCTTGAAAGCTCCTTCATGTTCTCGGTCATCAGATAAAGCAGGTATCTAATCACTCTACAACTAGTTTATTCTGTATACAAAAGAAAACATATTGCTACTCGGTGCCTTAAAAACTTCTGCAGCTCAGTCTCATCAGATAAGAAGCTCTCTCTGCACAAGCCAGGCCAGCTCTTGTCAGGCCGTATCTAATAGACTCTTTGAAGTAACCAAGGGCATGTAAGGAAGGCTGCAGATCTCTCAGACTGCAATTTTTGTAATCACATATTAAGAAAAGTGATTAAATACTCATTTTGGAGGATCCCACGTCAACATTACATCGTGGCAAAACCCCTTTAAGTATCAGAATTGGGACTGTATTACTTGCATCTGAGGCTGTACTCTTACCGTTTTAGGCCCCTGTTTGTGTTATCCTTCGGGATAATGTAAAAAATGTATGCTGACAGATGCCGATGCAGGTCTGTGATGGACCTATTGACTTCTATGGGGCAAATGTAGCCTTAATAGGTCTATTTTTGCCCTATTTGGCAAATATGCATGGCTCCTGCACCGGATTTAAGTGTGGTTTACCGTGCTTTTGTGTCTGGTGCAGAAATCGTACACTTTTACTACATAGGACAAACACAGTCCAACTAGGATTACACTTGCCCTATAAAAGTCCAAACGGTATGTGAATGGGGTTTGACTTTGGGGCATATAGCCACGTACAGTACGCACCGCAATACCCTAGGTGTTTTCGAAGAACGTGCTGTCCAGCGCATACTTCTAAAACGCTCCGTGCTGGCTTCCATGGACATTAACTTTCCCCGGCAAGTAAGCACAAGGAAGAAGTGACGAGTCACTTCTTTCTCCTGCCGCGTAATACACATTGGGGAAAACTTCAGGTAGTCATAGCTCTCAATGAATTACTGTATTTGCGGGGCATACTTCCAGCGTATTGCAGCGCATTTACACGCCAAAGTACGTCCCGCAAAGACGTCATGTCAGCTCACCCCCATAGCCAGGTTCTGCAAAGACATCATGTGCATTTCTACAACATAAAATGAGTTGCCGAGCCAATTTCTAGATAAGCAGTGAAGGTGACTACATATATTTCAGCTGAAGGGAATAATCATCTTTGTATTAGATATTTCTGAAAGTTTTTTTTCAGAACACAGAGAGTAAATGTAATGAAAGTGAGCCAGCCAAATTGCATGTACTAGAAGAATATAACACCTATGCACACATTTTAAATTGGATATCACACATCATGATACTCAACAAGATCTGACACATAACAAAAGGGCAGGGTCACACGGGGAACATAAGTACATCTACAGTATTTAGGTCTAGCGCTTACAATTTTTAATTGTTTTACCTTAATACTTAGGCTTGCTTCACATCTGTGTCGGAGGTTCCTCTCGGAACCTAAGTCGCCGAGGTGAAAATGGACACCTAGCGGTCCGTCTCACAACGGACACCCATAGTGCGCGACTGACCCTATTGATTATGGCTCCGCCAGGGTTCCACCATGGTGTGTGTCGTTTAGACTGTTGAAATAGCGTACTTTGCTGCACTATTTTTTCCGGCATTCAAGATGGAACATACGAGGCATAAGTAAACAAGCCCTACAAACACTGGGGGAGATTTACTTAGCAAGAAGCGCCAGAATTGTGGATCCAAACTGTTACCCGTACAGTGTGGCACATTTGTTATGTGTTTTAGAGAGTTTTTTAGACAGTTTAAAATGAAGGGTTATGAAATGTGCCATGATCCATAATGGCATGTACCATTATTTTAGTGTAAAACATTAAAAGTTTTTTTTTTGGTTTTTTTTTTAAATCGGCACCGCCTCTGTCAAAAGGATGTGTCCGATATTGCAGCTCAACATTTAAGTTGCAATACTAGACACATCCTGTGACAGAGGTGGTGATCCATTTTTTTTTTTCAATCCTGGACAACCCCTTTAAAGTTAGCCAGCCAAGAGGTGTTAAAAAAGAAGAATCGTTGGTCACGCTTGCATATTACTCTCCATTATTTTCTGTGGGAGTTCCAAGTACAGTCATAGAACAGAATGGAGATTTTTTTTACACGTGAGGAGACAGCTTTTGTCTGCGGTTTGTGAATTCAAGCCAACTCTTTTCACATAGAACTGTTCATGTTCTGGTCTAAAAACGGGCAGAAGAATGAACATGTTTTAAGTTTTTCATTATGCCACCAGTGTAAAAAAACGTCCAGCGGAAAATCCGTACAGTGTGAACTGCTGCATGGATTTTCTATTAAATTCTATGTAAAAGGTTTACAGTCGGTTTACAGACCGTTTTGAAATCCCAAAACCATCTGTAAATCTGACTGAAAACCTATGCCGTGTAGACGGGCCCTTATCCTATCAATGTGCCATTAGTATGTGCCATGGAATCAACTATCTAATATAGAAATGTTATCACACAGTGATACATTTGGGGCAGCTTCTGTCTTGTCTGGTTTTATGTTGTCTACATTTAGATCATTATTAATAAATTTGCTCTACCATTTTTATTAACAACTGGTCATAAACATTTGATTCATTTTTTTCTTTCCAAATTCCAAGAGCCATACCTTTTTTTATAGTTTTCCATCAAACAACCAGAAATAACACCCCAATTGCTCTTAAGGCTAGGCCTATATCCTGTCCGGCCTCCTATCATATCTAGATCACTCTCCAAAATTACAACATATCAGAAAAACACCAGAACGAGAGTCTATGATCAAAACGTATCAAAATCTTTATTAATCAAACAGAGTTAAAATAATTAAAAGTATTAATGAGGTACACAAGAAGTCACCAAAAATGGTAAAACAGGTGACCCATATATCCAAGCTAGCACCACTACAAAAAGTTGTAATTTTTAGATATGCATCATAACATGTAAACGGGCATAACAATAAATACACGTATAACTAACACTGCTCATAGTTGTCACTCACTAAATATACCATAATATTGGTGGACACATAGAGACCCAATTGAAAACAGTACAAAAAGAGAACATGCCCAGGTATATGATAGCAATACTTAACCAGTGAGGTGGTAGCTGGAGGGGTATCACCTGTAACCCTAACGCGCGTTTCGCTTTTAGATCGCTTCCTACATAGATATATGAGGGCTTGTTTTTCCAGGACAAAATGTACTTTTTAATGGTGCCATTGACAATACCATAGAATAGACTGGGAAATCGAAAATAAATTCTAAGTGGGGTTAAATGTATGAAAAAAAAAATTGCCTTTTTTGGGGTTTTGTTCTTAAAGCGTTCACTCTGTAGTATAAATGATGTGTAATCTGTATTCTCCAGGTTGATACAATTACAGTGAAACCAAATCTGTAGGCTGTCCGCTATGTTTTAGTACTTTTTTAAAAAGTATATTTTTGATTGGTACTATTTTGGGATAAATGCGACTTTTTCATCACATTTTAATCCAATTTCTGGGGGACATAAAATGACAAAAAAAACACCACAATTTTGGCGTAGGTAATTTTTTTTATTATTATTTTTGATCGTCTCTTTACAGTACTTGACCAGGAGTGGGCTCGACTGCCTGTACACCCTTTTTCATTATAATTGCTGCGAACAATTGACATGTCAATTCTCCCCCCCTACGATCATATTGTACGCGCAGGGGGAAGACGCGTAATCCATAGCGCTCTCTGAGAGGATTACCGTAATGGCGGTGCGCATTTCGCTGCGTATAAACCGCAATACATGGCGAAATGCGTGCCCAAATACGCCATGTGAACATACCCTAATTTAGATTTTAAAAATCCCAGCAAGAAATGTTTTTCTTTTATGAGCATACAATCACTTCAGCATGTTAAAGTACCTATAGTCTGGATTATGTTCTGTGCTTAGTATACATATCATGCAGGTAATTGATCACTGCAGCCCTTTTTCATCATGATCTAATTAGCAGGTATTTTCTTTCAAGTCTTCGACAGTAATAGGAGTCAAAACTTATGGCAAAGAGGGTCATTTGATACAAGACAATAGTTTTTTGTGTTTGGGCAAGGATTTGGAGCGGAGAGATGTATTTGGTATCTCCTTGAGTATCTGATATTTAATTTATACATCATGAAAAATGTAGATTAGAGCATCACTTGAGAAAAAGTGGTTTCATTTCATAAGTGTTTCCAAATCTGGAAACAAATATTTGTGAGAATGAAAAGGTTAAAAACCTTATACAGTTGAAACCAGAAGTTTACATACACTATATAAAAAGACACATATGCATGTTTTTCTCACTATCTGACATGAAATCAGAATAAACCTTACCCATTTTAGGTCAATTAGGATTGCAGCTAACACCCGGCGGTTACAGCAGAGGAGGATGGCCGCGGGGTCTAAATCAATGAGAAACGTGCCGTGCACCATGAGGCTACGTTCACACGGCTTATTGCCGGCGTAATTGTGGGGACCGATTTCGCCCGCAATTACACCGGCTGCCGTGTAGCGGGGGCGGAGCAGGGGGGCCGTCAGCTCGCCGGCCCCATAGACAACCAATATCCATGGGGCGTATCCTGCCGGGACAATGTGCATGTCACTTTCTCCCCGCTCGCCGTATCCGCCGAGCGGGGAGGGGAGACGGAATCCATAGTTCTCTATGAGAACTGTGGATTATCGTAATGCCTGGGATGGATTTAAGCCGTATTGGAGCGCAATACAGCGCGCAATACGGCTGAAATCCGTCTCAGAATAAGCCGTGTGAACATGCCCTTAAAGTGTAAAAAAATAAATATTAAAGGTTAAATCATACTCTTTGCCATTATACAAATAAAAAAATAACAAAAAGTTACACATGTTTGGTATGGCTGTGGCCAGAAAAGTCTGATCTATTAAAATATAACATGACTTATCCTGTACGCTGAACATGTAGAAGAAGAAAAATTCCAAACACCAAAATTGCGGGGTTTTTTTTTTATCATTCCACATCCCCTAAAAATTGGAATAAATTTAATCAAAAAAGTCACATGCATTCCAAACTTCTAGCAATAAAAAGTACACTTCAGCCCGCAAAAAAATCCCCCCCTCACTCACGTCCGAAGGTGTTAGTACAAAAAAGTTATTTGTCACACAAAATGGCGCTGCGCGCAAATATCCATGTTTGTTTTTCATACGGTACCAAAACTGTTTTTGAGCAGTTTTTGACATGCACTGGACAAAAAAAACTCTGTTTTATGAATGGTTTTAGAATTTTGGTTTTCAGTGACTTTTTTTGTCCAATGCCATGTAGACCTAGCCGTAGGGAATGATTAGTGCATGCTTCCAAAACACACGGTGTACTGCGGAGCGTAGAGTACGCGCCCAAGTTCGCCGTGTGGGCATACCCTTATAGAGAGAACAATTCTCAGCCACACAGTTCTTTTATTTCCAAAAGTATGTGAACACAGGGCAGCAGGATCTTGGCTTTAAAATAAAGCTGAGATTTTAGATCTAGATCCATGTACTTGCAGCTCTTTCTCTATATGTGTTTCTACAATTCTATCTCAGCACTGATCGTAACTAGAGCAGCAATCCAGGAGAGAGAGTTCAGGTTAAAGTGGGAGCTGAATATACCTGCAATTTTGGCACTGGGTATTTTTAATTGCTTACAACATGTGGGATATAAAAGGTTTTATATTAAAAGATCAGACTATACAGATCTGGTGATGCCAATTAAGTTTCTCTTTTCTTTTTTTATGTGCCTCTTTTTTTTTTTACTTGTAATTTAAGTTACTTTAGTGTACTTGACCACTAGGGGGTGCAAACACATACAATATTATGCAATACTAATGTATATTAAAACAGTGTGCAGTTATAGCTCTCCCATAATATCCTGACTCTTGCAGAATATAACATGGGCAGTCAGATGGCCTTTATTAGACTCCTGGCTGACATCACTGCTGGTCAGCTGCCTGCGATTGCATCAGGAAGCAGGAGGAGGGCGCCACCTTTTGCATAACTGCTAATATGGTGCAGTCACGTTAACTGTGGCATATAAGTAGATTAACATTTATCACTAGTCCTGACTGCTAAAAATAATAAAGGAAACACTAAAATACCACACCCTAGATCTCAATGAATGAAATATTTCATTTGTAATTCGTTATTCATTACATAGTGAAATGCACTGAGAACATTAAAACACAAAAATGGCTGATTCAACCTTTTAGTTTGAATATGTGGAAACCTGTAAATAACCAGCAGGTGGGTGGAGCCAAATGTGGGTGGGTGGGGCTAGCTGTGTGTGGGCAGTGCTAACACCTGCTCATCAATTAAGAGGACTCTTTTTTTGGCTGCAAACTGCCAGACTTGAGCATTACATTCTCTGAAACTCCTGCATCTTACAGAATAAGGGACAGCGCTGGAAACAGCATGTCTGACACTAGCTTGTGCTGTCCTCAGCAAGGGGGCATAACCTATGTGACAGGTTCTCTTTAAAGGTAAGTTTAACCTCTGTTGTGGGTAAAATGTTTGAAGGTTTTCTAAGAAATGCTACCAGTATACTAGAGTATCTCACTGAAAATAAATTTATAACGCCGTTCCAGCACGGGTTTATGAAGGATCGGTCCTGTCAAACTAATCTCATCCGCTTCTATGACGGGGTTAGTTCTAGACTGGATCGGGGTGAGGCACTGGATGTCATATATTTGGATTTTTCTAAAGCATTTGATACGGTGCCACATAAAAGGTTGGTAGGTAAAATGAGAATGCTTGGACTGGGGGAAAATGTGTGCAAGTGGGTAAGCAACTGGCTCAGTGACAGAAAACAAAGGGTGGTGATTAATGGTACATACTCAGACCGGTTCCCTGTTACTAGTGGAGTATCACAGGGGTCAGTATTGGGCCATATCCTCTTTAATATTTTCATTATTGATCTTACACATGGATTGCACAGTAGAAAATCGATCTTTGCAGATGATACTAAGCTCTGTAAAGTAAAACAATAGAGGACAATGTTTTCTTACAAAGGGATCTGTATATCTACCTTAGGACGTCACGTCCATCGCCTACAACCTACTGACTCTGCTAGCCTACTCTGATAACCCCTACATCGGGGTCTCCCCGGCTCCCATAAACCTACCCATTCGGCCACCTACTACTAGATTTACTCTATATTACTCTATATTTCTCACCGACTGCTCTCTATACAGCATATATCATTATACCATCATCATTTCTGCTATACTTTGTCCTTATGGTCTTGCTCTAGATGTTTGCTTGCAAAAGGCAATTTGCTGAAACGTTGCAATATTATAACATCTAGCTTCTATCTTTGATCTTATGTTAAACATTCATTGAATTGCTTTTTTGAGATGATGTATACGGTATAGAGGTTCTCACCCCAATGTCAAAATTAAAATATTGACCTTTTTCAATAATAATTTTGGTGTGCAGTGTATTTACTTTTATAATTATACTGAACCCAGGTTCTCTCCATTTTGCACCCCTGTAGCTTACTAGCAAAAGCTGTGCGCCACCATCTCTTCTATTGCTGTATAAGTTGGAGTCCTGGGCAGAGAAGTGGCAGAGAAGTTTAACACAGATAAATGCAAGGTTATGTACATGGGGAGGAAAAATCCAATACATGTTAAATAAAAAAACGCTGGGTATAAGTGACATGGAGAAAGATTTGGGAATCCTAGTGGACAGTAAAATTGTAGCAGCCAGTGTCAGACAGCAGCTGCCAAGGCTAATAGGATTATGGGGAGTCTTAAAAGGGGCATAGATGCACATGATGAGAACGTTATTCTCCCATTATACAATTCACTGGTTAGACCACACATGGAATATTGTGTACAGTTTTGGGCACCAGTGCACAGGAAAGACGTTGCAACAAAAATACAAAAAGTACGAGATGGACTGCAATACCCAGAAAGATTAGCAAGATTAGGGTTATCTAGTTTAGAGAAAAGACGGCTTCGGGTGAAATAATAAATATGTTTAAATATATTAAAGGTCAAAATAGAGATCTCTCTCAAGATTTATACCCAGGACTGTATCCAGAACAAGGGGGCATCCTCTACGTCTTGAGGAAAGAAAGTTTCTACATAAACATAGAAAGGGATTCATTACTGCTAGAGCAGTGATACTGTGGAACTCTCTGCCAGAGGGACTTGTCATGGTGAATTCACTAACAGAGCTCAAAAAAGGGTTTGGATGCATTTCTGCATAATACTATAACAAGTTATCGTGACTAGGATTCTGGAGAGGGGTTCAGGGTCCTGGTGGATCCAGGGATTTATTCTGATTGACAGATTGGAGTCGGGAAGGAATTTTTTTCCCTAAAATGAGGACAATTGGCTTCTACCTCATGGGGGGGTTTTGCCTTCATCTGGATCCACACTTTAGGCTGAACTGGATGGACTGTCTTTTTTCTACCTTACAAACTATGTAACTACGTAACTCCTGGACAGTCTGTGGTACAACGTGGCATTGGTGGATGTAGTGAAACACGATGTCCCACATGTGGATTCAGGTCTGGGCAGTGGGCAGGCCAGGTCATAACATCAATGCCTTCATCATGCAGCAATTGCTGAGACACTTCAGCCACATGAGACCTAGCATTGCCATGCATCAGAAGGAACCCAGGGTCCACTGCACCTGCATATGGTCTCACAATGGGTCTGAGGATCTCATCCCGCTACCTAATGGTAGTCAGGGTACCTCTGGCTAGCACATGGAGAGCCTCCTGACACCATTACTGACCCATTGCCAAACCGGTCATGCTGGAGTATGTTGCAGGCAGCAGAACCTTCTCCAGGGCATCTTCAGACTCTGTCACATCTGTCACATATGGTCAGTGCGAACCTGCTCTCATATGTGAAGAGCACAGGGTGCCAATATCAAATCTGACAGTCTTGGTGTTTTATGGCAAATGCCAATCGCCCTGCACGGTGTTGGGCTGTAAGCACAACACCGACTTGAAGTCGTCGGACTCTGATACCACCCTGATGGAGTCTGTTTCTGACAGTTTGAGAAGACACATGGATACTAGTGGCCTGCTGGAGGTCATTTTGCAGGGCTCTGATGCTGCTTCTCCTGTTTGTCCTTGCCTGAGGCGGGACAACGGGTAGGCAGAGGTAGGCGATCGCCTGGGGCGCCTACCTCTGCCTATCCCTAAGGGGCGCAGGCAGGGCCCCGAACCTCGCCGGTCTCCAGGCCGCTGCCATGGGCCTGAAGCCCCGGCATTCTCTTTGAGCGCTTCTGCAGAGCAGAGAGCGAGCGCTCCCTGCTCCGCAGACAGTGTCGGACCGCTCACCGGAGGATCGCTGGATCCTCCGGTAAGCCGCAGGGCCGACACAGCGCGACACAGGGCCGACTCATAGCGCTGAGGACCCGCCGCGGCTCCGTGCGGCTCAGCTGGCAGCGTCGCAATGAAGTGATGTCATCGCGACGCTGCCTCTCCTCGGGCGCACAGCGCGTAATAGGCCGTGCGCCGGAGGAGCTGCCGGAGGAGCGTCCCGACGCTGGAGGCGTGGCCTGAAGATGAGCGCGCGGCCGGGAAGCAGGTGAGTATAAATGTTATTATTTTTGCCGCCTGTGGCCCCATACGCCTGCCTGTGGCCCCCATACGCCTGCCTGTGGCCCCATACGCCTGCCTGAGCCCCCATACTCCTGCCTGTGGCCCCATACGCCTGCCTGAGCCCCCATATGCCTGCCTGTGGCCCCTAGCTATATACCTGCCTGAGCCCCTATAGCTATATACCTGCCTGTGTACCCCTATATACCTGCCTGAGCCCCTATAGCTATATAACCTGCCTGATTGCCCCTATATACCTGCCTGAGTGACCCTCTATCAATCTACCTGCCTGAGAGTGACCCTATATATATATATACCTGCCAGAGTCCCCCGAGAACTATATACCTGCCTGAGAATGACCCTATGTCTATATACCTGCCTGAGAGTGACCCTATATCTATATACCTGCCTGAGAGTGACCATGTATCTATATACCTGCCTGAGTGCCCCAATATTTATATACCTACCTGTCTAAGGGGACAATATACATATACCTGCCTGACTGAGAGGGCATATCTATATACCTGTCTAACTGAGGGGACTTATATACCTGTCTAACTGAGGGGACTTATATACCTATAAGTTAGGAGTTACTGGAAATGTGAGGATTCTAAGATATTTGTGTCCAAATCTGCAGGGACGGGTATTGGCCGGGAGCAATCAGCATGAAGGTGTGAACCAGATGGAGAAGAAAAGGGAAAGTGAACGACGCTGATCAGAAATGATGTCTCCTGTGAGTCACTAAATGTAACTGCAGTGTAATCACTTATATGTCTGCAGAGCGTCTACATACAACTAGTATCTACCACTATATGGTCACTGTATGGCGGTGGTATATGTAATCAGAGGCTATGTACAGCTGATAGTCACATGTGTTGGTCGCGTTCGGTCAGGGTCTGGCAGGATTATTTGAACCTTAAGTAGTAATAGTTTGGGTCTTGGTTTTGTAGGGTTTTTTTAATAACAATCATTCGTCTGGTAGATTTGCTCCATGTATCGGTGGATTATTCGGTGACTGTTATTTAGGGGTATTACACTGTCATATGGAGGGGAGCGATTTTGAAAAAGCAAATTTGTAAGGGCTGATTTTCATTGTGCAGTGACTGCTGAGGAATGGGCAGGAGCTATGTGGAATGTGCAGAAAATTAGTGACAGGACCTGGCGCAGGGGTGAGAGAATTATGTGTGTGTTGTGTGTGGGGGGGCATTTTTTGGGGAGTGGGGGGGGGGGGGGGTGGCGCCATTGGCGGTACTTGCCTAGGGCCCCAAAATTCCTTGTCCCGGCCCTGGTCCTTGCACAAAGGAGGTGGTAGTGGTCCCGCTGCTGGGTTTTTACCAGGGCTATGAAATCGAAGGCGTAATAAAATGGACAGACTTCCAAAATATATAATACATTGGTCCAGCTAGTTCAAGGCAGTGCCAAGAGCAAGAGGAATTGGGTCTTACCAGTGCTACTGCTCCCATATCTTCAGCCTCATCAGATGAGTGTAATTTTGAAAATTATTTAGATGACATAGAGCAGGCAAAGCCTTACCGCAGGGGAAAAGATTCTGCTCCATAGCAAACATATTGACCAGATTTCAGCAAACTTTTTCACTTCCTCTCAAAGAAGTAGAAAAGTTCAACCATTCATCAGACCTGACTGTGGCTGAGGCAATTCCTTTATACCCTGACATTGTTAGAGATGTTGCCCCTGTGGTCACCGCTTTGCCCCCAACCCAAGTTACAGTCATATGAAAAAGTTTGTGCACCCCTATTAATCTTAATCATTTTTAGTTCTAAATATTTGGGTGTTTGCAACAGCCATTTCAATTTGATATATCTAATAACTGATGGACACAGTAATATTTCCGGATTGAAATGATGTTTATTGTACTAACACAAAATGTGCAGAGCTATATGTAAGTATACTACAACATGAGTTACTTCATACACTCAAGTACTATGGCTATGAAAAGGACAATGTAGTGTTCCAGCAGGACAAAAAACTTGAAGCATACATCAAGGTAGGAGAAGGAATGGTTCAATGACAATGAAGTAGAGTTGCTGTATTGCCCTCTATAGTCCCCAGACCTCAACCCAATCAAACATGTGTGGGTAGAGTTGAAGAAAAAGCTGTATTCGTACCCAAGTCCAGTCTGCACCAACATTGGGAACATGTAAAAGAGACCTGGGATCAGATTTTGATCAAGACATGTTTGAATCTGATCCAGAGCCCAGAAGGATTCAGGCAGTATTGAAAGCCAAATTTGGATTTACCAAACACTAACAAAATAATAAAAATTAACATTTGATTTTTAGGAGCAAAACAGTAACAATGTAGTTAAATGACAAGAACAAGAATCGGCAGAACTAAGCAGATGCTAATACTTGCAAGTCACACTTGTGTATAAGATACATAAGATAATTGTCTATAAAAAGATGACAGCCTCATGTATAAAGCTGTAGTGGATGGTAAGACATGGAGCCTGAAAGTCAAAAGATCAAAACATTGTTATCATTTTGTCAGTGTCTTTTCTACCTAAATAGCTTGATTATTGTATCATAAGGTGATATAAAATCCTGATGTTACCATTTTACTACAGTAAACTTATCACTTAAACATGCACCATGTATGAGGGAGTGGGAGTTAGGGGTCGGAGTTAGGGAAATCGAGGAGTCGGAGCTTTGGCTTACCGCATCCACAGCCCTGGTTGTTAAACTACTACGGCTCCCTCCATGTCTTCTGGTGTACTGCCCTGGTATCTGCTCCATGCTCTGGACACTGTGCTGACAGACACAGCTGACCTTCTTCCCACAGCTCTCATTGATGTGCCATCCTGGATGAATTGCACTACCTGAGCAACTTCTGTGGGTTGTAGATAGTACCTCATGCTACCTCTATGGTTGAGAGCAATGACAAAATGCCAAAGTGACCAAAACAACGGCCAAAAAGGATGAGAACAGAAAATGGTATTTGGTCACCACCTGCAGAACCACTCCTTTATAGGGGTTGTCTTGCCAATTGCCTATCATTTCTATCTGTTATCCGCTCCAACAGCACAAAAGCAGGAGACAATGATTCATCATCAGTGCTGATTCATAACTGGACAGGTTGATTTCACAGAAGTGTGATTGGCTTGGAGTAACATTGTAATGCTAAAGGGGTTTTGCCACGAAGTGAGTTCATTAAGTCTTAATCTGATCAGGAGAGACTATAAACAAAGCACAGCAACCTCACAGACGAGAGGGAGGGGGCCTGAGCAGCAACTCTAAAGGGCCATTCACACGGCTTATTTTAGGCACGCATTGCAGCCGTATTGCGCGCCGTACTGCGCTGCAGTACGGCTGAAATCCGTAATCCACGTTAATCCACAGTTTTCATAGAGAACGGGATACGCGCCGTGGATAATGAAAGTCTATGGGGCCGGGGAGCTACGTCCTCGCCCCTTATTCAAGCCGTAAGTGCGGGCAAAATCCGTCCCGCAATTACGGCTTGAATAAGCCGTGTGAACCAGCCCTAAGGAAGCAGGGAGCATTGTGCAATGTGTACTCAAAACATTAGAACCAGTGGATTCTCTATACAAAAGAAACAACATCTTTCTCCACAGTCCCTTGAAAGCTCAGTCATGTTCCCTGTCATCAGATAAGAAGTGCAGACAAGGCAAGCACGACCAGATCAGCTCCTGTCAGCTGCTGGTCGTGTCTAATGCAAACTTTCAAGTAACTAAGGGCTTGTAAAGAAAGCTGTAGCTCTCAGAGGCTTCACTTTTTGTAATCACATATATTTAGAAAAGTGATTAAATACCCGTTTTGGAGGATCACACGTCAACATTTGCGCAAAAACCCTTTAAGTGTTCCTTTTATTTCTTTGAGCAGTGTATATATTATTCAACTTTTTACCCTGCCATCCTCCCTCCCCTCTCACAGCATAGGTCCTCCCACAAGCAAGACGTTAACATCATCAGGGCTCACGTCAGCCTGTCCAACACGACCCATTAAAGTCCATATGGTTCTGTCTGGATTGGTCAGTATCCATTTGAAAATATTTTAGACTAAAAAAAAAATTAAAACATTTGGCCATAAAAAATATTTTATTAGGGAATTTACACTAAACTGTAGATTGACTTAGTGGCAGCTTTAACAGGACACTGTAGACTGACTGCTTAACAGAAACATTTCCAGGGAACACTGCATTCTGGCTACCTGTGGCTGTCACTTGATGGAGCTTTCTGCATACTGTAATAGACCTAAATGAGTAATAACAAAGTATGTATTAAGCTACAGTAAACTGCTGGCTTCCAGATATTACACGGCATGGTTACAGGGGTGGCCAGGATTAAAATGTGGCTACTTTCTTCCATAAACAGCACTACACCTGCCCACAGGTTATGTGTGGTATTACAGATTATTCACATCAATGGATCGGAGCTGCAGTACTGGGTACAACAAATGAGCAGATGTGGTAATGTTTCTGAAAAAAGCAGCCTTCTTTTTCTGTACCTAAAAGACAATTCAAAATACCCCCATGGACATCTTTGATTCTATGTGCAAACACTAAGGAGACAAATTATAATTTCAGATCACATTGGGGACTATTTTATTCGCTACCTGGAACCCTGCATATAACTTTTATGGATCTGTTATATACAGAGGAAGCTCCCATTGTCATAAAAAATGATTAATAAACATGTTTGAAGTAGGCAAAAACATATACACGACAAAGATGCAGCATCTATAAATCATCCTGCAAAAATCAATAGGGCAGGTTTATCAAAAGTGTCTTACTTTTAGACAGTGTAAAGTTAGACCAGACAATCTTACTATGCGCCACATTTTTCACAGTGTTGATAAATCAGGCGCAGGTTACAACTGTCTAGTCTAAGTTTGTACCATCTTTAATTTTGCTTACTTTTACGCTAGAATTTGGTCGCAGATTCTGGCGCATTTTTGGTCACATTTAAGCCATGCCCCTTTCCATGAAACCACACCCCGTTTACGAAACCACTCCCCCTTCATCGGATGAGGCGCAGAAGCGCTTGAAACGGTCTAAAACACATAGTAAATGTGGCAAAAAGCTTGTTTTCGGCACAAATTGAGCCAGAATTCTGCCGCAGCTGCCTTGATAAATCTGCCTCAATGTCTCTAAACAGGAATGTAGGAAGACAAAGTCAAGAAAATTCCCCTTGTCCTCAAGGGCACAACTGGCCCTGCCTTTAAAGAAACCTACCACTATGGGGCTCTATGGAAAACCCGTGCAGCAGTCCCCACTGCACGGTTTACCCTCCGCTGGCCGCCCGAAAAACATTGTACTTGCACATTCTACTGTTCGGTTTTCGGACAGAATATGTGCAAGTGAATGTGAAGGTGGAGGGCTTTTCACCGCTCATTGCTGAGAAAATCCGACCCCTCGCGGCCGTTGAGACGGCCGCAAAACAGGATAAGCCGACAGGTATTTGTCCCTTGCCGTGGGGATGCACCCAAACTGTGAGGAGCCTGACTCCAGTCCTGTTTTAAAGGGCGAATGCTTTCTTTAAAACTGAATTACAGGTGAAATGCTTTCATTTTCCTAATGACACCTAAGTGTTTATATTTTAGTCTTCTATTACTTTATAAGGTTCTTTGGAGGTGATAGGTCCTTTTTAACCCATTAAAGAGAACCTGTCACATAGGTTATGCCCCCTTGCTGAGGACAGCACAAGCTAGTGACAGATATGCTGTTTCCAGCGCTGTGGCTCTTATTCTGTAAGATGCTGTAGTTTCAGAGTATTTAATGCTCAAATCTTATTCATGAGCAGATGTTAGCCCCTCCCACCAAAGACTAGCCCCCAGATTTGAGCACTAAATACTCTAAAAATACTTTTCATCACGAAGAAAAGCCGCACCCCCGCGGCTGTGTGGACAGCCGCAAAACAGTGCAAATACGCATAAACGCATAAACCGACCGGTATTTGTAACTTGCCGTGTGAACGGCCCCTTAGCTTTACTCTGTCGGTGGACAAAAGTCCAGATAGCCAGCACCGTTTCAAAAAAATGTATCGAAACTTCTTTATTGTTAATCGAGTAAAAGTGAGGTGTTTTGGGTGATCACACCCTTATTCATAGCATGCTACAAATAAGGGGGGACATACTAAAAGGCATGAACAAAAAGAATGAACATTATTACTAAGTAATAAAGTGCCATGGAGAAGTAAAGAAGGTTTCAGGGGCTAAATAACAGATTGAATAAATAGAATACAAGATAAGTTTATAGTGGAATGAAATTATATCTTAGAAACAGGTACCTAGAACTTTACCTGTGCATGATAGGTGGGGAATGAACATGATATATAGGCAGTTTTGAATGAAATGAACATATATTCCATAGAAACAGGTGCCTAGAGCTTTACCTGTGCATGATAGGTGGGGAATGAACATAATATATAGGCAGTTTAGAGGGAAATGAACACATATTCCATAGAAACAGGTGCCTAGCACTTTACCTGTGCATGATAGGTGGGGAATGAACATGATATATAGGCAGTTTAGAGGGAAATGAACACATATTCCATAGAAACAGGTGCATTGAACTTTACCTGTGTATGATAGGTGGGGAATGAACAGGATATATAGGCAGTTTAGAGGGAAATGAACACATATTCCATAGAGACAATTGTCTAGCACTTTACCTGTGCATTATAGGTGGGGAATGAACATGATATATAGGCAGTTTTGAGTTAAATGAACACATATTCCATACAAACAGGTGCCTAGCACTTTACCTGTGCATGCTAGGTAGGGAATGAACAGGATATATAGGCAGTTTTGAGTTAAATGAACATATATTCCTTAGAAACAGATGCATAAAACTTTACCTGTATAATTATTGTAATAGGGTGGGGTGGCACACACAGTGAGCAGACTGTGATACGGTGCTGGTCAAAAATTAGGCTAATGTTACTTTACCAATAATCACAGAAAGAATGATTGACCGCACACTGAAAAATTGATGCAAACAAATGAATTTAATTAAGTCCACAGGCTCCAGAATTTATGTACAATGGTGACTTAAATCAACGTGACGTTTTGGTCATATTAGACCTTTTTTCAAACAGTCACAACCAGGGCTGTATTTATAGGTCGTGCTGCCCTAGGCACTAAACCTGAATACGCCCCCATTAACAATTTGCATTACCACGCCCCTTTCACAATATACCACACCCCTTTACAAAAGCCCCGCCCACTATAACCATGTAACGGCTCTAGAAGAAAGCTAATTGAAGGGTTTGCTGTTACCCAGCTTTCCTAGACGTTGGAGAACCTATTCAGCATCCAGGAAAGCTGGGAGATACCGCCAAACTGTGCCTGAACATAAACCTCTACACTACAACCAAAATTCCCCCCATACAGTGACCATATAGTGGTAGACATCAGCGTACACAGGTTCTGCAGACGGTATATTACATCCATACAGTGACCATATAGTGGTATATACCAGTGTACACAGGCTCTGCAGACTGTATATTACCTCCATACAGTGACCATATAGTGGTAGTTACCAGTGTACACAGGCTCCACAGACTGTATATTACCACCATACAGTGACCATATAGTAGTAGACACCAGTGTACACAGGCTCTGCAGACTGTATATTACCTCCATACAGTGACCATATAGTGGTAGACACCAGTGTACACAGACTCTGCAGACTGTATATTACCACCATACAGTGACCATATAGTGGTAGGCACCAGTGTACACAGGCTCTGCAGACTGTATATTACCGCCATACAGTGACCATATAGTGGTAGACACCAGTGTACACAGGCTCTGCAGACTGTATATTACCTCCATACAGTGACCATATAGTGGTAGACACCAGTGTACACAGGCTCTGCAGACTGTATATTACCTCCATACAGTGACCATATAGTGGTAGACACCAGTGTACACAGGCTCTGCAGACTGTATATTACCGCCATGCAGTGACCATATAGTGGTAGACACCAGTGTACACAGGCTCTGCAGACTGTATATGACCTCCATACAGTGACCATATAGTGGTAGACACCAGTGTACACAGGCTCTGCAGACTGTATATGACCTCCACACAGTGACCATATAGTGGTAGACACCAGTGTACACTGGCTCTGCAGACTGTATATGACCTCCACACAGTGACCATATAGTGGTAGACACCAGTGTACACAGGCTCTGCAGACTGTATATTACCTCCATACAGTGACCACATAGTGGTAGAAACCAGTGTGCACAGGCTCTGTACACTGTATATTACCCCCATACAGTGACCATATAATGGTAGGCACCAGTGTCCACAGGCTCATCATACTGTATACTACCACCATACAGTGACCATATAGTGGTAGACACCCTTAGTGCAATGCACCCATAGTACAGCCCGCAAATACAGTAATTCATAGCTCTCACTGAAAGCTATGATTACCTGCTGGTTTCCCCAATTTGTACTGCGCACCGGAAGAAAAGTGACATGTAAAAGTCTATGGGAGTCGGCACACACCGCTATAGAAGTACACGCCGGCCAACACATGCTTCTACAGTACAGCACATCACTATATGCCGCAAGACGCCAGGAAAAGTAAGTAGGATAACACAGGATAGGCTTAGATAACCAACGCCAGCAGGTAGGATAACACAGGATAGGATTAGATACCCAACGCCAGCAGGTAGGATAACACAGGATAGGATTAGATACCCAACGCCAGCAGGTAGGATAACACAGGATAGGCTTAGATACCCAACGCCAGCAGGTAGGATAACACAGGATAAGCTTAGATACACAGTGCCAGCAGGTAGGATAACACAGGATAGGCTTAGATACCCAACGCCAGCAGGTAGGATAACACAGGATAGGATTAGATACACAGCGCCAGCAGGTGGGTTAACACAGGATAGGCTTAGATACTCAACGCCAGCAGGTAGAATAACACAGGATAGGCTTAGGTACCCAACGCCAGCAGGTGGGATAACACAGGATAGGCTTAGATACACAGCGCCAGCAGGTGGGTTAATACAGGATAGGCTTAGATACTCAATGCCAGCAGGTGGGATAACACAGGATAGGCTTAGATACACAGCACCAGCAGGTAGGATAACACAGGATAGGCTTAGATACCCAACGCCAGCAGGTAGGATAACACAGGATACGTTTAGATACCCAACGCCAGCAGGTAGGAAAACACAGGATAGGCTTAGATACACAGCGCCAGCAGGTGGGTTAACACAGGATAGTCTTAGGTACCCAACACCACATCTCTCTCAGCCCCCCACCCCCAGCACATGTATCAGCCCCCCCCCAGTACATGTATCAACCCCCCAGCACATGTATCAGACCCCCCCAGCACATGTATTCAGCCCCCCAGCACATGTATCAGACACCCACCCCCAGCACATGTATCAGACCCCCCCAGCACATGTATTCAGACCCCCAGCACATGTATTCAGACCCTCCGAGCACATGTATTCAGCCCCCCCAGCACATGTATTCAGCCCCCCAGCACATGTATTCAGCCCCCCAGCACATGTATTCAGCCCCCAGCACAATGTATTCAGCCCCTCCCCCCAGCACATGTATTCAGCCCCCCAGCACATGTATTCAGCCCCCCAGCACAATGTATTCAGCCCCTCCCCCCAGCACATGTATTCAGCCCCTCCCCCCAGCACATGTATTCAGCCCCCCAGCACAATGTATTCAGCCCCCCCAGCACATGTATTCAGCCCCCCAGCACAATGTATTCAGCCCCTCCCCCCAGCACATGTATTCAGCCCCCCAGCACAATGTATTCAGCCCCTCCCCCCAGCACATGTATTCAGCCCCCCAGCACAATGTATTCAGCCCCCCCCCAGCACATGTATTCAGCCCCCCAGCACAATGTATTCAGCCCCTCCCCCCAGCACATGTACTCAGCCCCCCAGCACAATGTATTCAGCCCCTCCCCCAGCACATGTATTCAGCCCCTCCCCCAGCACATGTATTCAGCCCCTCCCCCAGCACATGTATTCAGCCCCTCCCCCAGCACATGTATTCAGCCCCCCAGCACAATGTATTCAGCCCCTCCCCCCAGCACATGTATTCAGCCCCCCACTCACTTACCTGTGTCTTGAAGTGCAGGCACAAGTCTTCCTCTCCTCCTGCAGTCCTGTGCAGGGAGGAGAGTGGGCGCGGCATCGCTGCTGCTCTGCCCTCTCTCTTGTAGATTATCTTCATCTGGGCTGTGCTGGGCAGATAGAGAGGGCGGAGCTGCGCTGCTCCGCTATTCTCTCAGGAGCTGCTGCCACCAATGTAAGGTCAGACACCGGAGCCGCTGACCTCAAACCCCCCCCCCCCCCTCCCGCCGGCCGCTCGAGGAGGGGGGGGGGGCGGCTCCGGGTCAGATGGAAGAAAAAAAAAAAAACAACCTCCTGCCGTGCCGCCCCCTGAAAGGTGCCGCCCTAGGCACCCGCCCACGGGTGCCTAGTGGCAAATACGGCCCTGGTCACAACTAGAAGAGTAGTTAGAGGTTTTAAAAAAAAAAAGGGCCGTAGCCCCTGTAAAATGGGGGGGTTTCCATTTTTCCACTTTACCTTTTTAAATTTGGATTTTTGGGGAAAAAAATGAAAACCCCAAAGGATTTTATGGGCCAGTTTTGAGGGAAAATAAAAACCCCTTTTCCCCCCTTTAAACAGGGGGCCTAAAAATTTCCCGGGGGATGATAGGGGGGGCACGAACATGATTTATAGGCAGTTTTTGAGTGAAATGAACATAAAATTCCTTTAAAAACAGGTTTTCCCTTTAAAATTTTTAAATCTTTTGCAGTAGGGGGGGAAAATAAAGGGGAAATTTTCGCATTTATACCCTCCCCGGGCCCCACTTTTTAGGTACCCCATGCTAGAAAAGGGTTGGCCCCTTTTCCCTTCGAACTCCCTAAATTCTTGTGGATAGATTTAACCAAGGTTTTTGGCCAACGTTGCTCAATTGGTCCCAAGGGCCCAAAAGGAGTCCCCAAGAAAATTCCCCACCCCCATACACCCCCAACCCCCGCCTAAAACCCGTTTGTTTACAAGGCAGGGGGAAACCCAATGTTTTTCTTGTTGTTTGACCCCAAATTCTGACCCTACCCCCAAAAGGGTCGCAGCAAAAAAACGAGAGTCATAAACCCAAAGGGAAAGTTTTTCCAATCTTCTATGCCCAAAATTTCGATGGGGTGGGAAAAAATTGGGGAAGCCTCATTTTCCCTGTTTTAGCTAAAAGGGATTTGGCCCCCGGTTGTGGTTTTTGGGCTGCTGTACCCCATTGCCTCAAATTTTGGGCCTTTATGTGGTTCAGAGTTTGCTCTTCCCCCTCCCTTGGGTTTTTAACGGGGGGGCCTATTTGAGTCACTGTTCCCTTTCTATCAGCTCAAAAACCGGTTACCCCATTTCTTTGCCCTTCTGGCTTCAACAAGGCATTTCCGGGCCCCCGGGCTGCCCCTCACTGGATGTTTTTTCTTTTTTTTGGGGCCAATTTTTCTGTAAAAAACCCCAGGATGGTTGTGCGGTGAAAAACCCAGGAGGAATTTACGAAATTTTGAAATACCCCAGACCAGCCCCCTTTTGGCACCACCAAACCCGCCACGTTAAAAGGCCCCTAAATACCCTTTTTTCCCCTACTGATGGGTCGGGTTTTAAAAGCCCGGGGATTGTCTTGACCCTGTCTACATGTAAATGCACTGAGGTTTCCGCCCCTGTGATTGGGTGAATTAGAAAATTTAAGGGGGTTTACGAGCGTTTGGGCAGGTGTACCTAATAAAATGGCCCGGGGGGTGTATATATGGGTATAAAAAGGGGGGATAAAAAAAAATGGGGCTTTATAAAGGGGCCATAAATAAAAGGGGGCCATATATAAAGGGCACATATACTGCCGGGGGGTAAAATTTTAAAAGGGGGGAAAATACTATAGGGGGCTATTTTCCTAATGGGGCTATATAAAAGGGGGCTTTGTTTAATTTTGGGGTCATAATTTGTTTGGGGGCTTTATAAAGGGGGGGGGATAAAAATTTTATGGGGTTTATATATCTTTTCCGGGGGGGTTTTTATATCTTCCTTTCAAAAAGGGCTGTAAACCTAAACCCCCAGGGGGAGCATTTCTAATAAAAAAAGAGCTTTTATTCCCCACTTAATGGGGTCTTTATACCTTCCCAATTAATTAATTAAAGGTGGGCAACATTACTAAAATTTTTTATTAATGGGGGGTTTCCCCTACCAAAAGGGTAGGAAAAAGTAGGGAAGGGGGTTTATAAAGTTGGGGGTTTTTAAAATGTTTGTGCGTTTTTTCATTCTGCAGGGATGTGTTTGGCCTGGAAAAAAAGTCATGGCGGTCTGGGGTGGGTGGGAGGAACAAGGGAAAAAAAAACGATTTTAGAGAACGACCCGATCCCGAGATACGTCTCCCTTTAGCCCTGAAAGTCAGGGGTTATTTTTGGGGCTGTTGATCCCGTGCTGTAGTTACTGTTATGTGAGGGATTTTTAGCTTTGGGGTTTTTTGACCCCCTGGGGTTTTATATGGTTGGGGCTGGTTTGGTTTACGTTTTTTATTTGAAAAAGGGAAATATATATTTGTTTTCCCCGGGGAATTTGGGTTGGGCTGGGGGGGGGGCTCAGTGCAAAGCCCCTTTCCCGGGGGCCCCTAATGCTTTTTAAAAACGGCCCCCGTTTTTGTAATGCACCCCCAAATTTGTGTATAAAAAAGAATGCCAGGGAAATTGATAAAGGCCCACTAAAGTGGGGAAAAACGGGGGTTTTTTGGTAGATGTTGGGTCGGTTTCCTTTTAAATTTTTATTATTTTTAGTTTTAAATTTAAATTTTTAAATTAAAATTTTTTTGGAGTTAAATTTTTTATTTTTGGGACTTTTTTATTTTTATTTTTTTTTTTTTTTATTTTTTGTAATTTAAATTTATATTCTGTGAGCACATCATTTTTTGGTTGGACGCCCTCTTTTGGGCCCCTTTCCCGGGGTTTCTTAAACTCCTGCATCAGTTTTGGGAAGCAGGGAAAGGCACCGACACGAAAATTCCCCTTAGAATTTTGTCCTCAGCCAGCTTTATTCAGACACAGGGTTACAGTAATCCACAAATAAACATCTTCTAAACTTGTGAAGTCCCTCTCCACTTGTGGCCTGGACATCCAGTCCCCACAAACACTCACTTTGCCAGTCTCCAAGCATGGGGGGTAAGAGCCCTCTCCTCAGCTCTTCTGCTGCTCCAGCTTCTGGCAGAAAACTGCACCCCCTGTCAGGCTTTTAATAAGCCTGGCAAGACCTGGAACATGAGAACGGGCGGGTCCTTGGTGGTACATTTGCAGCAGGAATCCTTCTGTACTCCACCTAGTGGCAGGAATATGTGACTCTGCCACAATAGTTTGATCATTATATCATAAATAACTTTTGATTATTTTACTGGCATAAGTTGAGAAATAAGGGACATTTTTGGCCCTAATGGCAAATCTAATTCCACTAGGACTACTCAGGCTCTTGCAGACCACATTAAAATAGGTCTGCGTGTTCGTGCAATAATGCACCTAGTTTTGCTAAGACACCTTCATAAATGTGTCTAATAATATGAATGTGGTGCGACACGCCACGAGAACACCCCCACAGGTTTGCCGCAATACAAAATGTGGGTTCTGGCGCACAATGCAGCAAACTTACCTGAATGTCGCGCCATACATAGAGTAAAAAGGTGGAACGCTCACTTTTGGCGCATTTAACTCCAGAAAAGTAAAAATGACCCGTTCATACATGTTGTCCTAAGTTTAAATGCAAACACAATGGAAAAATCTGCCACATAGTGTGGACAACCTATAACTGAGCAAAACCCATCTCCAAAGCAGCCATATTTATTTAAAAAAAATGCATTTTTAGTTATCAGTAAATTGCTGAATCAATAGTGATAGCTGTATGTGTAACATACATTCACAAATGCAGAAATACATATCATCATACATGGTCCATACGTGTGAATGCTATGGAACTGGATAAGTATTAGCTGAATATATATAAAATATTATAATGTTAAAGGGGTAGTTTCTTAATGATAACTCCTGTTCGCATGCCCGATCCAGGTATATCACATCACAGAGATGGGTCCCCTGCTTGAGACCCCTCTCCAGGAGACATTAAACAGCAGCTCCTGTTCAGGTAGACTTCAATGACTGTTCTCACCATACTGTGTCACAGAGCCTACTCCTCACAGCCAGCTGCAGGCTATGGTTCGGCTAAGAGCAGTTCTAAAACAGTGACTGACATTTCAGCTCCGCTAGCCTTGCTGAGCCTGTTAGAAGTATATTGATAATGGGAGGCTTTTAAAAGCAGGATAGAGGCTACAGAGCTCTAAAGGGTTAAAGTACATTAGTAAGAAAGCTCCTGTGCTGCTAATAAGACACGGCAGGGAATGACGTCACCATCCCGACATCTAGGGAAGCTTGTGTATACAGACAGGAGAGAAGAACTGCTCTGTCTCTGAAATGAAGCAAAATCAGATCAGCAATGTGTTTGGTCTTTATTTACCTTTGCCTACATGTTTACAGCTAATCAATGTGGTGAGAATACGCCTTTAAGCTGTCCTTACATTACATGGACTGCCATTTATGTAAATGGTCTCAACCATTGTAAGGAAAATGACTGGCTTGCCAGGGTCCTGCAGCAAATGCAGGGGCTGCTGTACACACATTCTGGAAGGGATTGTACAGAACTAGGCTTGAAAACATACCGTATTTTTCGGACTATAAGGCCTTGTTCACACGGCTTAAAATGGGACTGATTGGAGCCGTACTGTGCGGCGTATTTGCGCTGCAGTACGGCTCCAATCCGTCCCAGTAACAACGGTAATCCACAGTTCTCATAGAGAAGTGTGGATGCCGTCTCTTCTCCCCGCTCTGCGAATACGCCGCGGGGGAGAAAGTGACATGCACATTATTTACGGCGTGTACGCGCCGTAAATAATGAATGTCTATGGGGCCGGCGAGCTGCCGCTCCCCCCTGCACGGCTGGCGGCGTAATTGCGGGGCGAAATCCGGCCCCGCAATTACACCGGCAATAAGCCGTGTGAACATTGCCTAAGCCGCTGCTACTTTTCCACCAAATTTGGAAAAATAACAGGGCTTTTCACCGTCCGAATGCACTCTCTCGGGCTGGCAGGATGGTGAGGAGGATAGATGCTCCGGGAAGCCGCCAGCAGTATTCAAGGGCCTGAGAGCTTTGTACAGCGGCAGCATGCGGCTGATCAGTACAACCGGCAGCTGCCGCTAACAGCAGGGATGGAGCGGGCTCTGTCCCTGCTGTTAACATTTTAGACGCTATGGCGATCACAGCCACGACATCTAGCTGAATGAGGCTGCGCACCGTTTCTCCATCCGATCACCCCCTACCTAAAGCAGTGTGTAATAGGTAATGAAAGAATGAAACTCCTACATACAGCAATGCAATAGTGCTGCTGTATATAGGACAAGGTATTCTGCCCCCTAGTGGTCAAGTACCCTAGGTGGACTAAGTATTTAAAAAAAACAACAAAACAACGCCATTCATCCCATTTGTTTTTTTTTTGTCATTTCATATCCCCAAAAAATTGGAATAAAAAGTGATAAAAAAGTCGCATCTTCCCAAAATGGTACCAATAAAAACTACACCTTCAACCAAAGACTTTTGCTTAAATTTTTTCCCCCTATTTTCCTCCTCTAAAACCTAGATGCATCTTACGGTCCGATGCGTCTTAGTCCAAAAATACGGTATCTGGTCTACTAGCCGCACAGCAATTCACATGGCTGTTTCAAAGGGGACCTGTCTTTTTAAACAAACTTTGCATAAATCTATAGTACAAGTAAATGTAATAAACTTTATAGTATATATTATTGGAGTACAGGAAAGTCCCGGGTTAACAAAGGGATAGGGACAGTAGGTTTGTTCTTAAGTTGAAATTGTTTGTAAGTCGGAAACAGGTAATTTTATTAAACAATTTCCCCCTTTTTTTTAGTTTTGGATAGTACAGGGAAACAGTTTTTACATTTTTTTGCTGTCTGTGCCCTTTTTTAGAAGATTTCACCTAATGTTCTGTATCCATGTGCAGCTGTGGATGCTGGCATTTGGGTTTTATCATGGGGCGTGACTCAGTGTTGAATGTCAGCCACGCCCCATAAGTCTCCGTTTGTAAGCCCCGGTTCAACGGCCCTTTTTGCCGGTCAGCGGAAATTCCGGCTTGAATAAGGGAAGGGGGCGGGGGCGGGCCCGCGGCCCATAGACTTGCATTATCAACGGCGGTTTTTGCGCCTGGATAATGTGCAAGTGACTTTCTCCCCGCCCGGGGGATTCGCCGAGCGGGGGAGGAGCCCACGGAATCCACTGTTCTCTAAGGGTACGGTGGGATTACCGTAATTACTGCGACGGATTGGCGCCGTAAATGTAGCGCAAAAACGGCAGGCAGTACGGGGGCCAATCCGCGGCCAAAAAAAAGCCGTTGTGAACCGGGGCTAACTAGGGGACGTATGTAAGTTGGAACGATGTAAGTCGGGGATTTCCTGTATATATTATTATTTCTCCATTATTTTTATCAGGCTCCTCTCCCTTAGACTCATTAATCCCTCTCAAAAAACTGCTAATATTCATTCCGAGACAGATCAGCTCACCAAAATATAAGGTTGCATGCTGCCCATAAAAGTAGGGGGAAGTGAAAAAAAAGTCAGAGATAGAGACCTGCTTGACAGGTCTAGTAAGGGTATGTTCACATGGCGTTTTTCAATCCATGTTTGGATGCATTTTTGCTGCAGCAGAAGACACCTTATATTTTTAAATAGGGTGTCTGCTGCGTCAAACGGATCAAGAATTGACATGACAATTCTTTGATCAGATCCAAAGGACGCATCAGAAAGACGCATATAAAACATGTATCGGCGTTCAGACGTCTGAAAACTGATGCGTGATTTACATTGAAACTAATGTAAATCACACTGCATATTGTTTGAAACACAGATCCAAACACGCATCTAAAAACGCTGTATGAACATACCCTAAGGGCACGTCCCCACTGCACAGGAGCCGGCCGGTATTTGTCCTGTATTGCGGGCGGGGGGGGGGGGTGGGATGGCTTTTTTACATGTTGAGCGGAGAAAAGCCCTCCCCCTCCATATTGACATGCACAGATTCCGTCCGGAAACCAGACGGAAGAATGTGCATGTGCAATGTTTTGTGGGCGGAAAAACCGCCTGACGCAAAACCCGTGCAGTTTGGACTGCTGCACGGGTTTTCCATAGAGCACCATTGTGCTAGTTTTCGGCCGGTTTTACAGGCACTGAAAAACTGGCCGAAAACCCGTGCCGTGGAGACATGCCCTACGACTAGCATTTCCAAATGAAATTCCATGCAGAATCAGATTTTCAGATTTTATAAACCTACTGTACAATTATCCTAAAAGACCTCTATTGAAAATCCGCATTGTAGTCCACAAGACTCGGATTTTCTGAAGCCGGATTTCAAAACCAATGTTTTTTTTAAAAAAAAAAAAATTTTAAAAATTTTCAATCTTACACCGCGGAGGCGGGGAAAAAAAACCCACAAAACTGTGTTTGG
>JAODAL010045681.1:0-31697 GCA_025379985.1 Phyllomedusa bahiana | reverse complement strand
TGAAAGCTATTTTTGTAGCGAGAAACCCCCTTTAAAAGTGTGTTGAGCAGGGGCTGTTTAGGTAACGAGTACCCAGGCCTGGATGACTGCCAAAACCGCCCATGTTACAATGTGCCACTGTTTCTGTGTATCTGTTGCACGCAGTTACTTTTTTTTTCTCCCTTCCCTCTCAAAGAGTCTGTGGCTGTTTGTAACATGACCCCTGTGAGTGTACCCTCTTGTTTAGAGGATGTGAAGTGAAAGTGATTAACCAGTGCAGGAGGCCAGAAGGGGGGAGAAGAAGAAGCGGATGATAAGAGGAGAAAGAGGCATTTTTCTTTAATAAGGTATATTAGAAAATGTCTAACCCTGCTTCTATTAAACCAAATTAGATCACTGCCGAGATGCATTATATACTTGTGTCTAGTTAAACCATTTACAGACCAGTTGTTGTGGCCATAATACCCCCTGGATTGTGTCAGGGGCGAAAATTAGAGGCCGGGGCCCCCAAAAGCAAACTTTGGACCCCCCCCCCCTCACCCCCCTCCCTGACCCACCTGTCCCAGGACATGTGTTAATAATATGGAAATAAAAGGGGGGGTTAAACCCCTCACCATAATATCACCTCATACTGCCCCAAAAACAAATCCCTATCCAAAAACCCCAATTTTTACCAATAAACTCTAATATTTGGGGAACCCTTTTAACCCCAGAACGCAAAATTAAACCGTGTGACTGAATAATTACCCCTCACTATTATGATCGTACACAAAACATAGTCCCGCCTATAGTGACCTATGTGGTATATATAGTGTACCCGGGGGTTGCAGATGTATATTCCCTCCATACAGTGACCATATGTGGTAGTACCAGTGTAAAGGGGCTCTGCGTGTATATAACCCTCAGTGCCATATAGTGGTAGAACCGGGTTTCAAGCTCTGGGACATATAAGTGATTACGTGTGTTACATCTTGTGATTTCCAGGTGACGTTTTTGACAAGTCGTTGATTTTCCCCCTTTGTTCTAATCGGTCCAGTCCGCCTCTAGCCCCCTCCCGACCACTTGTCCTGCAGATTTTAGACAAAAATTTTAAAAAACCCTGACTTTTCCAGCACCTGCCCCCTGGTTTAATGGGGTCCATTTAGGCAGGCAGCGTTTAGGTAGTATGGGGGAGCCTACAGGGGACGGGGGGTTGGGGGCATACGGGCCTATAGGTGGGAAAGCTTTGGGGGTATATAGGCAGAAGGCTTCATGGTAGCTATAGGGAATGCAGGGGGGCAGACTTGAGCTTATAGGCAGCTTTTAGGGGGCTTGCGGGAGGGGGGGCATGCGGCAGGCTGGGGGTATTAGCAGGCTAGGGGGTATAAAGCAGGTAGGGGGCTATAAAGGAGGTGGGGGGCTATAAAGGAAGCTAGGGGGGTATAAGGGAAGTAGGGGGGTATAAGGCAGGCTTAGGGGGGTATACGGAGGTTTTAGGGAGTATCGGCAGGTAAGGGAGTTACGGCAGGAAAGGGGAGTATAGGGCAGGCTTCGGAGAACACAGGCTTAGGGGGTTAATACGGCGGTTTGGGGGTATACGCAGGCTTAGGGGTATACAGGCAGCTTAGGGGGTATAAGGCAGGCTTAGGGGGTATACAGGCGGCTGAGGGTATCGGCGGGGTTAGGGGGTATTGGCGGCTTGGCGGTAAAAGGGGCAGTTAGGGGGTATATGGAGGTTAGGGGTATACAGGCGGTTTAAAGGGGTAATGGGTTGGGGGTTTACAGGCGGTTTGGGGGGTTTTTAAAGGGGGCTTAGGGGGTATCGGCAGGCTTGGGGGTTACAGGTGGCTTAGGGGGTTTTCAGGTGGCTTGGGGGTATAGGGCGGCTTGGGGGGGTTTAGGGGGCCCGGCAGTGGGTATCGGGCGGCTTGGGGGGTTATCCCCCAAAGGGGCTTGGGGGGGTTACAGGCAGACTTAGCGGTATAGGGGCAGGTTAGGGGGTATAGGGCCGGATTGGGGGTACGGCCGGCTTAGGGGGTATACAGCCAGGTTTGGGGGGGGAAAACAGGGGCTTAGTGGGTTACGGTGGCTTAGGGGGAAACGGCAGCTTAGGGGGATACAGGCGGCTTAGGGGGTTAAAGACGGTTGGGGGGTATTGGCAGGCTTAGGGGGTTAAGGCAGCTTGGGGTTTTCCACTTAGGGAGAAAAAGGGGCAGGCTTAGGGGTATACAGGGGGGTTGGGGGATACAGGGGTTTGGGGGGTATAGGTGGTTGGGGTGTATACAGCAGCTTGGGGGTTATACGGAGGCTTGGGGGGGTTATCAGGCGGTTAGGGGTATACGGCGGGTTAGGGGGTAAACAGGGGCTTGGGGGGGGTATACAGGCTTCTTAGGGGGTATCGGCAGGTTGGAGGTATAAGGCGGCTTAGGGGGTATCGGAGGTTTGGGGGTATAGGCAGGCTTAGGGGGTTACAGGCGGCTTGGGGGGTATACGCAGACTTAGCGGATATAGGGCGGGCTTGGGGGGTTTTATACGGCCGGATTGGGGGGTTTTACGGCCGCTTGGGGGGTATCACCCAGGTTAGGGGTATCGGCAGGTTTGGGGGGGGTAACGGGGCGGGGTTGGGGGTTACGGCGATTTACGGTATAGGGGAGGTTGGGGGGTTACGCAGGCTTAGGGGTTTATACAGGCAGTTAGGGGTATCGGCAGGCTTAGGGGGTAACGGCAGGTTAGGGGGTATACATGCGGCTTAGGGGGTATAGGGCAGGTTGGGGGGTATCAGGCGGCTAGGGGGTTTTACGGCAGGTTTGTGGGTATAAGGGGGCCCTTGGGGGGTATACAGGGCTTAGGGAGGTATACGGAGGTTAGGGGGTATCGGCGGTTGGGGGGTATCGGCAGGTTGGGGTAAAAGGCGGTTTTTAGGGGTTACGGGGCTTGGGGGGGTTACGGGGGGCTTAGGGAGTATACAGGTGGCTTAGGGGGTTTTCGGTAGGCTTGGGGGTTTTACAGGGGCTTAGGGGGTATACGGGGTTTGGGGGTTACGGCGGCTTGGAGGTATACAGGCAGGCTTAGGGGGTTTACGGCGGTTAGGGGGAAAACAGGGGCTTAGTGGGTATCGGTGGTTGGGGGTATACGGCATGCTTTGGGGGTTAAAGGGGGGTTGGGGGGTATACGACAGGTTAGGGGTTAGAGGTTAGGGGGTTAAGGGGGCTAGGGGGTATACGGAGGCTTGGGGGTAAAAGGCGGTTAGGGGGTTACAGGGGGTTAGGGGGATCGGTGGGCTTAGGGGGTATAAGGCAGTTGGAGTATACGGCAGGCTTAGGGGGTTTACAGGGGCTTGGGGGGGTTTTAAGGGGCAGGCTTAGGGGGAAAACAGGGGTTGGGGGGTATCGGATCTTAGGGGGTTTTAACGGGGCTTAGGGTTTTTCAGGCGGCTTAGGGGGTATACAGGGGTTTGGGGGTTCGGCGGGCTTAGGGGGTTTCAGGGGGGCTTGGGGGTTCGGAGCTTGGGGGGTATACAGGCGGCTTGGGGGATATACAGGCAGGCTTGGGGGGGTATCGGCGGGTTTTGGGGGGTATACGGCGGCTTAGGGGGTAAACAGGCGGCTTGGGGGGTTAAAGGCGGTTGGGGGGTATACAGGTGGCTTGGGGGAAACGGCAGGTTTTGGGGGGAAAAACAAGCGGCTTGGGGGGGTATACGGCAGACTTAGGGAGGTAAACGGCAGGCTTAGGGGGTTATAGGCAGGTTTAGGGGGTATACGGGGTTGGGGGATACAGGCGGCTTAAAGGGGTTTTATACAGGGGCTTGGGGGGTTAAAAGGGCAGGTTGTGGGGGGATAAGGCAGCTTGGGGGTTTACGCGGTTGGGGGGTATGGGGGAAGGCTTGGGGAAAGTAAAAATAAAAAAATCATTTATTCCCCCGGTCCCACGCCCCCCCGATGCCCCGCGTGCAGCCTTCTGCGGGCCTCTGTGCTCGCGCGGGTGGCGCGGGTGAGGGGGCGTGCCCAGTGATCACAGAGCGCCGGCGGGGGAAAAAGGGTAGCAGGCGGGCAAATCTCCTTAAAAAGCGGCCTCTGAAGTGGCGGAGGGCCCGGGCGTTCAGGGGGCAGCTGCGCCGGGCCCCCCTCAGCTCCCTGCCCCGGGCCCGGTGGGGCATTCCCGGGGGGAGGGACCCGGGGGTAGCAGCTGCCCCGGGGGGGCCCCCCCCAAAGCGCACGGGCCCCGGAGCAACTGCTACCCCTGCTACCCCGGTAGTTACGCCCCTGGTAGTCATATCACCCAGAGAGGTCTAAACAGCATTATGGGCCCCGGGGCAGAGCACTGCAGTGGGCCCTGCCCAAATACATGACATCGCACTTGGCCATGCCTCGAGCCCCCCCCATGTTTCTTGTATTCCTGGGACATGCATAAACCACTTGAGGCCCCTGTACTTGTGGGGCCCCCGGGAAAAAGCCTAAGTGGCCCCAAAGGAAAAAGAAGGCCCTGATGTCATCACCATCCCTGAAAGTGAATACCAAAGTGAATGCATCTTGTGCACAGTGCTAAGGAATGTGTGAGTGCTATAGATAGCAGGAAATAAGTAGAGGTTTGTATATTGCTGCATGCTTTTTCAATTCTTTCATCTTATATGTACCTACTGATTCAGTTTTGAATAAATGCTATAAAAATATGTTTTTTTTTTCTTTTCCAGAATGCCAGGAGAACTACATTAAATGCAAATTGCAATCTCACAGGAAACATTTCACTCAGAGATTGACCAAGATAAATACAGAATCAACTCTGAAGGTTTGTAACTGTAAGGAATCAAACCCTACACGTTGTGTATATTGAAATGCATTGAAAGAAACTAGATGAAACCACTTGTCTACCCTGTTGTCAGTGTTCTTTTTTCGTATTATTAGAATGTTTGTCCTTTAAAATTTAAAGGAAAGTCAAATTATAATGTGCAGTATGGGTTTTATTAATAAATAAAACAAATTTACAAGAAAAATAATTTAGCGGGGGTTTCTTTTTGGAAACAAATGTGTTTTCACACATTTTAAAAAGTTATAAGCTTTGTGGGGGCTGCAAAAATTTTTGCAGTAATGGTAGTAGTCTGCAGACAGTAGGGTGCTTAACTAGTCATAGCTATCTTTTCATACATTTGCTCTTATTAAAGAAAACCAATATATTCCTAATGTTAAATATCAACCAGTTTGCAGGGAATATAGACTGGCAAGGGGAGATAACCTCTGTCAACATATGGTGCCGACAGACTGTGCTGCAAGCCCTCAATTTCCCAGATGTATATGGAGATTAAGTTATTTTAGAAAACCTATCAATCAAAAAGTATTTTTTAATTAATATAAAGACAGTGTTCCTTATTTTGACATATGGCTTAGTGAAATAAGAGACCAGGTAAAATCTAATTAGAAACATGCTTCAGATTTAATATAAATGGCAGAATTTCCTGCCTTTGTTCCAAAATTGGGCTACTGCCATAAAACCTTTCCTTGTGTTTTCTATAGGAAATAACAATAAGTTATACTACATGAACTGTTGTATTTATAGTAGACTACTGTGAGGGCCAGAAGCCACTCGGATGTCTAGTTGTAAGCCAAAGACGGTCCACAAACATATCATAAGTTGGTGTTTTGGCAAGTTGACATAAAAAATATTGGAGTCAGTCAGGCCGCTGTACAGCAGAATACAGTGCCCTGCAGCATTGTGCTGTGGAACCATATGTATTATATGAATGTGAGTTGTGAATATAGTAATCCAATCAGTGTCATGTGACAGATATCATCTCCATTATAGGCATAGCACAAATCTTTTTTGGTTAGACAGGAAGGCTCTTAGGAAAGGAGTTGCAGCGTTCTCTATTGTCGGTAGCATTCCTAAAGTCACATCCATCTCATTGAGCCTTGTGTAGTAAAAGGGATTTCCATAGCCATGGCAGTTTGGTCATCTTCAGACAGCTTTTTATATGATATTGCTCCTCATCAGTGCGGAGTAGAACACTGCCTGGCTAGGTGGGTGGCATAAAGTATTACTCTAAAGGGTTTGTCATTCAGGAGAAACACCATGTCAGTGTGTAAAGACTTATTACCTTGACGCTCCACTAAAATCTAAATATTCTGAAATGCTCATGGGAAATGAGCTTCAGCGCTCTCTATTGGATGTAACATTCCTAAAGTCACATACAATTTGCTGATCCTTGCAGTTTTAAAGGAATTACCATTGCCATGCCAGTTCATCTGCATACAACTGTTTTGGGGGGTTGCCTCTCATTAGTGCAGATTAGAACACTGACTGAATCAGAATCCACCTCATTATGCCTTTGTGTGAAATTACAAGCAAGATACAATAGAGCCCTATTAAGAGTGTAGAAGTGCTTTGACACCCTATTAGTACCTCATACAATTTGAATAAAGCCTTCTTGCACCCGATGCTATGTTGCCGATACTAGCTGTAGCTGAATGAAAGCATGCAAGAAGATAGAATATATTAATGTTTTGTAAGTCAATTCATAATACATCCCTCTATACAACAGAAAAGATGTTAAATCTCTTGTGTTTGACAATAATGATTCAGGAAAGCATTGTATTGCTGGACACTGGACTAGCAACATTATCTAGAATTGGCTGATAAGATGTTAAGTTATAACTGTAGACCAGGCCTGCACAACATATGGGTCGTGGACTTCTTTCAGCTTGACAAATTTTTTCAGCTTTCACAAATTTGCCCCAAAATGGGTGATACCTGTCGGTTTATGGGTGTTCCCATGTGGTTTGGGGGAGTTCCCGGTAAATCCAGTGTGTTCCCAAGTGAGTCGCCCCTCCAACCCCAGCCAAGTTGTGCAGATCTGCTGTCGATGGAAAGGACCGCTGTTCCCTGTGGAGATTTTGTCCTTTGTACAAATGGTATCATGTAAATAGGAGACATATTTATCTCTTTTGCTTGATTACATCAGTATTGAAATCACAGACACTCATTTTTAGAATAACAGGAGCTATAGAAAAGGCAGCGTCACAGAAGGAACCAAAACCTAAAGTCAAACTACTATTAAAATGTAACTTTTAATAAATATTATAGTAAAGAAATCTCAACTTCATTACAGAGAATGCACACTTAAGACAAGAAAACTTAAGACCCTGCACTGCATAAGTCACTATATATATATATATATATATTATATTATATATATATACAAACTCACACGGCCACTTTATTAGGATACACCATGCTAGTAACGGGTTGGACCCCCTTTTGCCTTCTGAACTGCCTCAATTCTTCGGTGGCATAGATTCCACAAGGTGTGTTGCAACGATGCTCAATTGGTACCAAGGGGCCCAAGAGTGCCAAGAAAATTATTCCCCACACCATGACACCACCACCACCAGCCTGAACGTTGATACAAGGCAGGAGGGATCCATATTTCATGTTGTTGACGCCAAATTCTGACCCTACCATTCGATGTCGCAGCAGAAAATCGAGACTCATCAGACAGGCAACTTTTTCCAATCTTCTACTGTCCAATTTCGATGAGCTTGGGCAAATTTGGAGCCTCAGTTTCATGTTCTTAGCTGAAAGGAGTGGCACCCGGTGTGGTCTTCTGTGCTGTAGCCATTCTGCCTCAAAGTTAGCCGTACTGTGCGTTCAGAGATGCTCTTCTGCCTACTTGGTTGTAAGGGTGGCTATTTGAGTCACTGTTGCCTTTCTATCAGCTCGAACCAGTCTGCCATTTCCTTTGACCTCTGGCTTTAACAAGGCATTTCCGCCCACAGGACTGCCGCTCACTGGATGTTTTTTTTTTTTCGGACCATTCTCTGTAAACCTAGAGATGGTTGTGCGGTTTAAAAATCCCAATACTCAGAACCCGCCCTTCTGGAAACCCAAAAAACCATGCCACGTTCAAAGGCACTCAAAATCACCTTTTTTTCCCCCTTTTGATGCTCGGTTTGAACTGCAGGAGATTGTCTTGACCATGTCTACATGCCTAAATGCACTGAGTTGCCGCCATGTGATTGGCTGATTAGAAATTAAGTGTTAACGAGCAGTTGGGCAGGTGTACCTAATAAAGTGGCCGGTGAGTGTATTATATATATTTTATTTTATATTATATATATATATATATATATATATATATATACCACAATGTGTAATCCATTGCAGCCTGCAGGATATAGTGACTTATAGTTAGTCACATTCTGACTTCTTTTTTTTTTTTTTTTTAAATAAATGGATGAATTTCAAACTACTGAAATTCCAACAACACTAGGTATATTATCCCTGATGTTCACCCTGCACTTGTTCCCTATGGGAGGCATAGTAGTCGCCCCAAAGAGAGCGGCCCCACGATCAGGTGGCTGTCCCTATTACATTGCTACCAAGACCCTAGAGAGAAAAAATTGCTTGAAAGATGAGTAAAAAACAATAAACATTACTAAAAAAAAAAGAGAGAGACCGCATCCAGCTGCAAAGTCCAGAAGCGTTTGCCGCTATTTCAGATAGCAGGGTTCCTCAGGAGATTTAACAGTGGTATCAGTCGGCATCATACGATAATGATAGAGCGTTACTGATAATTAAGATACCACACTGAGACTAAGGGCCACATGTATGAAAACTGTTTAGGTCTAAAACTCACTCTTTTACCCATAGGAACCTATGGGCAAAAAAGTGAGTTTTAGACCTAAACAGGTTCATACATGTGGCCCTAAATGTCAGGTGTTTAAAACTACGTTGGGCCACTCCTTGATTCCTAGATTTACCACTAAAATTAGGTCTTTCTCTCTCCTCCTATCAAATTGTTTAGTTTCAAGATCACTCCACTCCTGATCGGATGATGATCCTTCAGTATCGGTAAGTTCTATATCTGTCAAAAAGGAAAAACCTCTCTTCTCTTGGAACTCACTGAGATCTCCAATGAATTGTTTAGGTTTTCGTTCCTTAATGGAACTTTCATAATGTTCCATTGCGTTCTGGAGGAGTGTCTCCCTTCTTCCAAAATCTGACCCTGTTTTGAATTGGTCAGCATCACATGCTTATGGTACAGATCAAGAAATACTGCACCTCCAAGAGACTTTTCTCATCTCTCATTTTAGCATTTATGATTTAATATAATACGTTTATCATCTTTGTCATTCGCCTTGTTACTTGATGTCTGTATAAATCATAGGATGTTTATGCTGTTTGTTATGTACGGATAATTGTGGTGTGGATACACATTTGTCGTGGCACTGTAATACTGGGGGTATATAGGTAGTTACACATAGCCTTTTACCTCAGTTGGTCCTGATATACAATTATCTTGTCCTTCCTGTTTTACTCGTTATTTGTTCCCTGAGGAGATCCATCGGTGATTGGGGAGTATCAAAACATGTTGGGACTTTGTAATGGAGGGATGTCTAGGGCGATTTAAGTGCCTTGAGGGTAACGTTCCAGACAGGGACGCCCTTGTATGTTTATGGTAGGGTTAGAACCTTAGCCCCTTAAGGTCTACTAGGCTGAGACCCCTTTTTTTGTAGTTGCATTGTATCCCATTGCTGTGGTGCGCATAGCATTACTTCCATATAGCTATGGTGCATCTGTGTTTTTTCTTATTTTAGGTATATTGATTAAAAGTTATGTATCAAGAATAACCTCTGCGTGCGACTCGGACAGCAGTTAGACGGCTGGAAGTGACTCAGTAAGGTTCGGGTAGGTTGTTAGAGGTCCCTGGAGCCACGCTGCCTGCATCTCACAGCTGTTGGAGGGTGCATGGAGGAGGCTCCATAGAGTGAACACAATGATTAAGGTGGTCCCACACATGTTCAATTGGGTTCAAGTCTGGGGAATTATTTGCGTCAGGATAGTATTTAAAATTCTCTGTAATGCTCTTCCAAATAATGTTGGACATCTCTAGCCTTGACAAATGTTGCATTGTCTTGCTGCAAATTTCAATCCATGTAAGACAACCAACATGAATGGGATCTGCAAAGATGAATTCCTAACCAAATCAGTTGAGATTGATGAGTGGCCCAGATAATGCCATGAAAACATTGCCCAGACCATAAAGCCTAATTTCCACAGCAATGGTTTTTCGCCGGGTTTTTAAGTGGATTCAGTATTTAGCACCTGCAGAAATCCGACTGTAACCAGTGCCCATAGACCACAATAAAAAATCCGAGCTGTAGTCTACACAGCACTGATTTTCTATTGTCGAATTTCCAACCCGACGGTTTATAGAACACGTTCTATAATCTGCCATATTACATACAGTTCTATGTACTGGGCCAGCTGAAATCCGAAAACCCCCAAATCTGCAGCAAAAAAGCTGTATGGTGATTGTAACATACCATCAGATTTTCAATGGCATTGTACAGTTGCCGTGCAGACATGGCCTAACGCTGCTACCACTAGCTTGTGTTCTTCCAGCAATAGATGCAGGGGACATGCCAGCATTCATCTGTTTAAACAAGCAGAAAATGTGATTAAACATTTGCCAAACAGCAGAGTCCCACCGCAGTAGTGTTCACTGAACTGTTACAAAATTGTATTACATCTTTTCATGGGACACTTTCATACAATGTAAAGTATGTCAGTCTGCAGCTTGTATAACAGTTTGAATTTGGTGTCAATAGTTTGTATGGCCACCATTATTTTCCAGCACTGCCTTAACTCTCTTGGGCATGGAGTTCAGTAGAGCTTCATATGTTGCCACTGGAATCCTCTTCCACTCCTCCATGACGAGCTGGTGGATGTTAGAGTCCTTGCACTCCTCCACTTTCCATTTGAAGATGTCCTTACAGATGCTCAATAGGGTTTTGGTCTTGAGACATGCTTGGCCAGTCCAGCACCTTTACCCTCAGTTTTTTTAGCAATGAATTGGTTGTCTTAGAGTTGTTTTTGGGGTCATGATTATGTTGGAATAGTGTGCTGCGGCTCAGTTTCTGAAAGGAGGGGATCATGCTCCGCTTCAATATGTCACGGTACATGTTGGCATTCATGGTTCCCTCAATGAACTGTAGCTCCTCACAGCCGGCAGGACTCATACATCCCCAAACCATGACTCTCCCATCACCATGCTTGACTGTAGGCAAGATACACTTGTCTCTGTACTCCTCACCTGGTTGCCGCCACACAGCCTTGACACCATCTGAACCAAATAAGTTTTTCTTGGTCTCATCAGACCACAAGACATGGTTCCAGTAATCCATGTCCTTAGTCTGCTTGTCTTCATCTGCAGGCTTTCTTGTGCATTATCTTTAGAAGAGGCTTCCTTCTGAGATAACAGCCATGCAGACCAATTTGATGCAGTGTGGAGCATATGGTCATAGTAGTAACAGACTGACCCCCAACCCCTTTAACCTCTGCAGCAATGCTGGCAGCACTCATTCGTCTGTTTTGAAAATAAAATCTCTGGATATTTCACTGAGCCCGTGCACTCAACTTCTTTGGTTGACCATGGCGAGTCCTGTTCTGAGTGGAATCTGTCTTGTTAAACCACTGTATGGTCTTGGCCACCATGCTTCAGCTCAGTTTAAGGGTGTTGGCAATCTTCTTATAGCCTAAGCCATTTTAATGTAGAGCAGCAATTCTTTTTTTTTTTCAGATCCTCAGACAGTTCTTTGTCATGAAGGGCCATGTTAAACTTCCAGTGACCAGTATGAGAGCGATAACACCAATGGTAACACACCTGCTCCCCATTAACACCTGAGACCTTGTAAAACGAACAAGTTGCATGAAACTGTTAAGGGAAATGTCATGGATGCCCCTGCGACCCTCGTCCCGGGTAGCGGGCGCCTCCATGCCCCCTTGCCGTGCGGCGCCTGTCCCGCACGTCGGGTCGGGGGTCCGCTCGCTCCCTCGCCGGTGCTCAGGTCCTCTTACCCTGCCACGCTCCCCCTCTGTCCCGCGGCACGTGCAACCCCTCTCACTAGGGCGCGCGCGCCGGCAGTGTTAAAGGCAGTGGAAGCGATCTGGTAGACTACCGCCGCAGCAAGTCCATCCCGCTTTGCGGCGGGCTCTGGTGAATACCGGAACCTACTTAGATTCCGCTCCCTGGTGTGGGCTTTCACCATCGCTTGCGGTGGTCCAGCGGATCCACTACCGCGGACCGTTACAGGAAAATGGCAAATTGAGCACAATTTGTCCATTTTCACTTAGGGCTTTACACACTTTTGGTGCCAGCCGTTTATACATTGATGGCTGTGTGTTGAGTTATTTTGAGGACACACCAAATTTACACTGTTATACAAGCTGTACACTGACTACCTCACATTGTATCAAAGTGTCATATCTTCAGTGTTGTTCCATGAAAAGATATAATACAAAATTTTAAAATATGTGAGGGGAGTACTGTATACTAACATTATCTGTGCAGTTCTGTATTGCACAAGCATATTTGTATTTTTCATTGTAATTTTTTTTATTATATTATTTGATCAGATATTTTTCTTTGTTGAAGTTAACCAGTTTGTATACACAGTTTATGTGGTCAAATTGTTCATGCTTATCCTTACAACTTAAAAAGGAAAATGGCATTGTTTAAGCAGCACCTTTCTTCTCTTTTTTAATGCTCTGACTTTTTTCCTTTTCGGAAGAGAACAAAAAAAATCAATAGATTAGGCTCTCCACATTTCTGAAGGTGTAATTAATCTCCAAACATCAGCTTAGACATGTCTGAAGCACTCAGGATGTGGAAAGGTAGCTTCTGAGAAACTGTGTGCTGAAGTAGTCAAGGAGAGGTCACTAATGACAGTTTGAGTCTGAATTAGATATCCTCTGGAGTTGTTATTCTTTAACCTCTTCCCACCGCATGGTCATAATAATATGGCTCTTCTCTTTTTTTCCTCCTCGCTTTCAAAAGTCATAACTTTTTTATTTTTCCAGCTACATAGACAAATGAGGGCTTGTTTTTTGCGGGACAAGATGTACTTTTTAATGTTCTTATTGACCGTACCATATAAAGTACTTGGAAACCTTTAAAATTCTATGTTAGCTGAAATGTGAAAAAAAAGTACTTGCGCAGTGATTGCGCACTCGCACGGGAGAGTAGCTGGTGGTTTTTATGCCGTTCACTCTTTGGTATAAATGATGTGCAATATGTATTTAGCAGGTCAGTACGATTCTGGTGATATCAAATATGTAAGGTGGTTGTTATGTTTTAGTACTTTTAAAAAAATTCTCTGTCAAATAAATTTGCCATTTTCTGCAACTGATAACTTGTTTGCTATCCCACCTGAGGGCACTTTTTTTGCTGACCAAAGTGTAGTTTTTATTGGTACCATTTTGGGATACATTTGCCTTTTTATTCCAGTTTTTAAGGGATGTGAAAAAACCCGCAATTTTGCCATTTGGAATTTATTTTTCTTCTACAGTGTTCAGCCTACCAGATAAATGATGTTCTATTTCAATAGATCAGACTTTTACGGAAGGGACAATACCAGTTATGTGTGACTTTTATTTTCCTTTATTTGTAAAATGGCAAAAGAGGGGTGATTTGAATGTGTATTATGTGTTATACTTTTTTTTTACTTGAACATTCAGTCCCTCTAGGGTACTTGAGCAATAGGGGGCGCTATTGCTTATATAAATAATGCAGAAGGGTGTAACAAGATGGCGGTTCTGTCACTTCCTGCCGGCACCAATTCCTGCTGTTAACATCAGGTGTCAGTTGTAATTAGCAGCTGGTATCCACCACCTATGTAGCGGATCTACCGTGTAAGCTCACTACATAGGATCTTACCGGCATTAGGACATACCTGTACTTCAAATGTTAAGTTATTATGAAAACCACAGTGCATGCTGGTTGACATACTGTATTGTTTTTAAACCCGAGCTTATGTATATACATATTTATGTGTATATATAGATATATGCACTTTTCAAACACCTTTTAATGCCTTCAGCTCCTATGCATGCACATGTGACTCCATGGCTACATACTGCAAACAAGCCTGATGTGTAGTTAGATTGTGCAGTCATCTGTTATTCCTTACTATATGGGCCCTCTTTATACCATCTGCTGTCTGTAGGTTAGTACGAAGAGGGGGCCCAGGGAGTAGAGTAGTACATGGGTGCAAAAGAGTTGTGATACACTGAGTGTGCTGTGTGAGACAGATTAAATTTTTCAGTAATTTGTGCTACAGTAGCTCTTCAGTGGGATAGGACCAGACAGGCTAGACTTCACATTAGTGAACTTTGGGCACCCTGGATGCTATTGTCAGTTTACTAGCTGTACTTCCATAGATCACTTTTGGTAGGGACTAATCACTTAATATTGGAAACATCCCACAAAACCTGCTGTTTTGGAGATTCTCAGACCTAGTCAAGTAGCTTACAAAATTAGGGCGACATATATGATCGGGCTTTCCGCCTGTTTTTTGGCGTATACTGCGCCTCCCGGCCCGAATCCCGCTGTCGGACGCAGGGATGCGGTGTTAGGCGCAGCGTTCGCCACTTCAGCTGCGCCCCGCATGACAGGGGGGCAGTGGGCGCGGTGTGGGCGCGGGGTAGGCGTTCCGGGGCGGGACGCGGCGCGCTCGTATACTCCGAGGCATGTACGATGGCGAGTCGGCAAAGCGAGGCGCAGTGCAGCGCTCGGCAGCTCCAACAGGCAGACCTGGTTAATTTTGGTCTAAATGCTCCGGCAGAGGCGAAGTGAAGCAAGAACGGAACATGCGAGGAAGCAGATAGAAGATCGCGACAGAAATCTGGGCGCTCCGCTCCGTGCAGCAGGAGTATGATTCCGAAAAAATCGCCTTTATAAAGGCGGAAAACAGTGTCAGAAAAGAGCTGAACCTCAAAAATAAGCATAATTAAAAAAAAATCACTTTCCAAAACTCCAGACGGCGCAATATCAAGAATTATTATATTGGACATTGCCGGGCAATACAGTAATTCAAATTCTGAAACCTATTCTCATTGGTCGGCAGAAACCGGCCAATCAGAATAGGAGCGACAGTGAACCATTAAAACCTATGGGGAAGGATTGACCAATCAGAATCCACGGCGGGACAGTTCAAAATACAGTAAAAATGGTGAAAAAAGCTGATTGGCTGAGCTAGCGGGGGCTTGGCTAGCTCGGCCAATCAGAATAGGAGCGACAAAGACCCATTATATCCTATGGAGAAGTTTAGACCAATCAGAATCCACGGCGGGACAGTTCAAAATACAGTAAAAATGCTGAAAAGAGCTGATTGGTTAAGCTAGCGGGGACTTGGCTAGCTCAGCCAATCAGAATAGGAGCGACAGAGACCCATTAAAACCTATGGAGAACTATTGACCAATCAGAATAGGAGCGACAAAGACCCATTATATCCTATGGAGAAGTTTGGACCAATCAGAATAGGAGCGACAGTGGCCCATTCTAACCTATGAAGGAGTATTACCCAATCAGACTAGGAGCGACAAAGTTCTATTATATCCTCTGGAGAAGTTTGGACCAATCACAATCAGATTCAAAAGCGGGACAGTTCAAAATACAGTAAAAAGACCGAAAAGAGCTGATTGGCTGAGCTAGCGGGGGCTTGGCTTATCCCAGCCAATCCAGCAGCAGCGAGCTACTTCTCACATTATAGTCTATGGAGAGATGGGCGCTCTGAAATCTCGTCGCCTATCCTATGGAGAAAAATTGACCAATCATATTCAAAGGCGGGACAGTTCAAAATACAGTAAAAATGCAGAAACGTGCGGATTGGTTGAAGCGGCGGGGGCTCGTCCAGCTTAGCCAATCAGAGCACGAGCTACTTTCTCATAGAGTTCTATGGGAAAAAGAAATTCTGAGCGCGCTCTGTGATTGCTAAGTTAAAAGAGGCGCCGTTATTTGGACCAATGGGAGAGCGAGCGACGCTCCTATGGGTTTTCTAATGCAATCTGAAATCTAACTGTACATGGCCGAAATCAAATTATAAACACTACAGAAGTTGTACCGATGTGTATATAAAACGATGATAATATGGGGGGAATGAAAAAAAAAAATTAAATCAATAAAATCATGTTTATTTCTTTTTTTCGTTGCACCCATACTAATGATCTTGGCTAACGAAATATTTAAAGAAATAAAATGAATTTTATTGATTTATTTTTTTTTTTCATTACCCCCCTTTTTATCATTCGTTTTTATACAAATCGGTAAACTTCTGTTGTGTTATAATTTGATTTAGGCCATGTACAGTTTGATTTCAGATTGCATTAGAAAACCCATAGGAGCGTCGCTCGCTCTCCATTGGTCCAAAATAACGGCGCCTCTTAACTTAGCCCAAACACAGAGCGCACTCAGAATTTCTCTTCCCCCTAGAAACTCTATGGAAAGTAGCTCGCGCTCTGATTGGCTAAGCTGGACGAGCCCTGCCGCTTCAACCAATCAGCTCGTTTCTGCATTTTTACTGTATTTTGAAACTGTCCCGCCTTTGAATATGATTGGTCAATTTTTCTCCATAGGATATAATGGGACATTGTCGCTCCTATTCTGATTGGTCAATTCTCCTCCATAGGTTATATTGGGACATTGTCGCTCCTATTCTGATTGGCTGGTTTATGCCGACCAATGAGAATAGCTTAAACAATTTGAATTACTGTATTTCCTGGCACTTCTGTCTATTGCAATTCCCTATGTAGCGTCGGTCTCGGCGACAAACGCGTTGTTCGGGTTTTTAAATGCTTTATTTGTAAAGAAGGGTTCGGCTCTTTATCTGATAATGTTTTACACTTAATAAAAATGATTTTTTTATTAATACTTCATGCCGCACGGCGCTGAGCGCCCATCTCTCCATAGACTATAATGGGAGAAGTAGCTCGCGCTCTGATTGGCTGGGATAGCCAAGCCCCGCTAGATCAGCCAATCAGTCTTTTTCTGTCTTTTTACTGTATTTGAATTATCCCGCAGTGGAATACTGATTGGTCTAAACTTCCTCCATAGACTAGAATGGGTCTTTGTCGACTCCTATTCTGATTGGGTCAATAATTCTCCATAGGTTTTAATGGGTCACTGTCGCTCCTATTCTGATTGGCTGAGCTAGCCGAGCCCCGATAGCTCAGCCAATCACCTCTTTTCAGCATTTTTACAGTATTTTGAACTGTCCCGCCATGGATTCTGATTGGTCTAAAACTTCCCATAGTTTTAACGGTTCACTGTCGCTCCTATTCTGATTGGCCCGGTTTATGCCGACCAATCAGAATAGCTTTCTGAATTTGAATTACTGTATTTCCTGGCATTTCCAATATCCTAATTCTTGAATTAGGATATTGGAAAGTGATTTTGTTTTATGTATTTTTTAGGTTTCAGCTCTTTTCATGAGAATGTTGAACGCCTTTATAAAGGCGATTTTTTGATTCATACTCCGCACCGACATCTGGAATTATTTCTCTATGTTCCAGCCTGTCTCGCATCGGAACTGTTTTTCGGCACAGTCCCGCACGGCGCCTAAGTCCCGCACTGCGCCCATGTCCCCGCACTGTGCCACAACTCAACTGGCGAGGCGGAGGGAACTTTTCCCCGCATGTACGAGCGCACCCTCGGACGGCGAATCTTAGGCGCAGCGCCGCACTGCGCCCTACACACTGGCCAGGCGCGGCGGACTTTTCCCCGCATGTATGACCGCACTACCTCGGGCGCCGAATCATAGGCGCAGCGCCGCACTGCGCCTAACACACTGGCGAGGCGCGGCGGACTTTACATGCTATGTTATGAGCGGCGCCGGCCCCGACATAAATCAGCCGCAGATTCCGCCGGAAAACTGGCGGAAAGGTGCGCCCCGACCCGGCGAGATTCATACATGTCGCCCTTAGTCTCTTGTCAAAGTTGCTTAAAGGGAACCTGTTACATAGATTATGCCCCCCTTGATGAGGACAGCACAAGCTAGTGTCAGACCTGCTGTTTCCAGCGCTGTGTCCCTTATTCTGTAAGATGCTGTAGTTTTAGAGCATTTAATGCTCAAATCTTATTCATGAGCAGGTGTTAGCCCCTCCCACCAAAGGTTAGCCCTGCCCACTGACAGTTATTCACATTTCTACCTATTCAAAGTAATAGTTTTATCAGTTGAGGTGGGTGGAGCTAGCCTCAGATGGGCGGGGTATGAAAAAAATTTACTCTTTTCATGATTCTTTCCTGCTTGAAAACTACAGATTGGAGCACTAAATACTCGAAACTACATCATCTTACAGAATAAGGGACACAGCGCTGGAAACAGCAGGTCTGACACTAGCTTGTGCTGTCCTCAGCAAGGGGGCATAACCTATGTGACCGGTTCCCTTTAAATCCTTACAGGTGTCAAATGTTACAAACATCAACATGTCATTGTAAGGCCTACGATCAAAAATTACTCAGGTTTAGGCATTGAACCCAGCAGAGAATGTAGTTGTTAGTGACTATGATATCTTAGTAGTTTAACAGAGATAGAAAGATACCTATTTCATCCTAGTGAGGCCCTGTGACTCGTATGTGGGGTGCAAGTGAACTGTCATGGCAGACAGGAGCCTAACATAGGCCTTTGGGTCTGCCGTGTGTTTAGTTATTAGGTTCTGTCAATAAGATGTTTATCACTGACAGACAATAAAATACTGTTTTGTATGAGTATTACAGTATATTATTAAAGCAAGAATTATAAAAAAAATTATAAAAATCTGAAGTAAAAAAAAAAGCCAAACTATTCTTATTAGAAATTTAAATATAGTACAAAAAAAAGTGAATGTAAAAAAAAATTCCCATCGCCTCATTCATAATGACCCAAATAATATAATTAAAATGTTATTTATAGCACTGATAAAGCCTATAGACCCATACACTCCACAGCATAGAAGCCAGGATTTATATTACTGCTAGGTGAATGTCATCTGCTCTAACTTCCAGTTGTCCAACCTAGAATCGTATTATAATATGTGAATGAATGAAGCCATTTGACATGACTCTAGGGATCTTTTTGAATCTATGTGGCAACCCTGTCTCTAATGTATAGCACAGCCTATGCTCTGAGGCGCCCTTGATTTGTCTTGGTGATACCTCAATTTATACTTGCTTTCTGAAGTGTTCTTTTCTTATTGCATGAACATACTCCCCAGATATTTTCTGTTAACGTCCTATATGCCTGTCCAGTACTCTCTACTCCCAGTTTGTTCTTTCTTTTTTATATCATTGATTTACATGTTTGTACGTCTACTACATTACTGTGCCCTCTGTGTGTGTTGGCAGGGGAAGGAGTTGGGGTCCTTTTAATGGACAGACACCTAAAATAAGTTTTCTAGTCACACTGATTAGTTTTACGAAAAGGTAAAAAAGATTATTACTAAATACACGGCTGTTCTGATTTTGCTTTTTTTAGAAGACATCAACGATTTTAACTACTGCTTGTTTACACAAGTTTCTATCGGTTACCGACCACCTGTCTCAGCTCTCTTTGTTCTCATTGCTCTAACAGCCTTTTCCAACCTTAAAGATGTCACACCCTGCTGTGTCTTGTTAGTAAAACAGAAGCGTGTTTATCTAAGTTAAGGACAACATTACAGTTTACAACACAACATTAACAAACCTCCTGCCTTTATACCATTGTAACAGCAATAGCTAGGAATAGTTGAGTTGGTATGGCAATCACTGCTATAGAATCACCCACAGCCCTACCAGGAAGTGTAAGTCTGAAGCTGGTTGGGGCTCTGTGAAACAGCATGATGAGAAAACCCCTTTAAGTCATTTTTGTTGACTGCTATAACCAAAGTCTATATAAGAAAAAGCTTGTGAAACTGAAATGTTACAGTGTAATACATAACCACCAAAAATTATAGCGGAATTGCTGTTCTTTTCCACTAAACAGTTTCATTATTAATGAATCTAATATATTCTAGCATCAGAGTAAAGTACTTAGAGATAATCATTTCTAAACAAGGGATATCCGAAACATGTTATTAAGTCGGCTTTCAGTAAAGCAAAATACTTAACGCAGGAAGACTGCTTGAAACTGAAACAAAGGGAGTCAAATATAACAATAATAATAATAATAATAATAATAATAATAATAATAATAATAATACCAATGAAAGGCAAATTAGTATTTTATTTATCAACTGTTACAATCCAAATCATAATCTCCGTTAAAATAGCTTAAGAAAACATTGGCCAATAGCATCCAGTGACCTTTTCCATAACAGTATTATTGCAAGATATCCACATCTGATCTTTTAGAGGGCAAAAACTCTTACAAATATTTTGTCTCCCAGTAAGTTATGCCAGAAACATAGGGCGACATGTAGGAGATTGTCAGCAACACACCAGTTCTAAATGGATACAGAGGAGTGTAGAATACAGCGGTATGTATGAAGAGTGTTATGCGGCAAGCTTTGTCTAAGCCATGGTATCTGATTTGTATGGAAGTTTTGCGCCAAACTTGACGCTTTGGGAGGTGAGCTTAATACAATCTTTGATCAAATACTGTAAACTAAGAGTCCCAGGTTTTTCATATTTTCCTTAGCAGTAATGCATTTCCAATATTCCTATAGTCCTTGAGGTTTTACTTAGTCTTTAGTGTGCCACTGATATTTGTGTTAGATTGCGCCAAACTTTGGCGCATTTGTGTCACATTCAAAATTGCTGTTTCTAATGCAGACTGGTCAAGTCTACGACTGATATTTTTCCCGCAGCCCTGTTCGTACATGGCACCTATAATTGGAATAAAAAACCAAATGATTCCAAAGATATGATGAACCACCCATCGAAAAGGATAGCTTTAACCCCTTAACGATCGCGCACCATCTTTTGGGGTCAGCTGGTGCGGGTCCTTCGTCTGTAGCGACATCTTTTGGCATTGCTGCAGACTTCGGGGTTTGAGGCGCACGGCACTGCAGCTGTGCTGGGATCGAGGCTGCACTACACAGCCCTGAACCCAGAGCATCTCCTGCGAGCACCGGGCAGCTGGGAAACCTCTGCAACCCGGTGCTTTAATCCTTTGATTGCTGCGGTGCGTTACCGCAGCGCAATCAAAGAGTTTCCCGGCTCTGTCGGGTGATCGGAACACCCGGTGACCCGACAGAGCCCGGGGAACAGTTTCACAGTCAGCTCTCGGGACCTAGAGTGGCTCCAGGTCTGTCTGTGTAACAAGCCAGTGACCAGAACAGACTGTGAGCTGTCCTGATCACTGCCTGTGTCAGACTGACACAGATTATAATGTATTAGCATATATGAATATGCTAATACATTACTAAGTGTACAAAAAAAAAAAGTAAAACAGTTCTCCCTGCAGGGAATAAAAAAAAAAGTAAAAAACATAAAAAGTGTAAAAAAAATGAATTAAAAAAACCCGACACATATTAGGTATCCACACGACCGTAATAACCTGTAGAATTAATCTAACAAATTATTAAGTGTGAAATGTGAATGGTGTAAAAAAAATGTGAAAAAAACAAAAGAAAAATGTAAAAATAATTCTGCAATTATTTATTAGTGAACTTCAACTATTCCCCCATAAAGTACAACTTGTCTCGAATAAAACGAGGCCTCATACAACTGCGTAATTGAAAAAATAAAAAAGTTACAACTGTTGAAAAGCAAGGAGGCAAAAACTAAAAAAATTTCCTGGTCATTAACTACTTGTCAGGCGTTCGGCTTAAGGGGTTAAATATAGGGTGGCAAAGTGTAAGGGGGACTTGTATGAAAACTGTCTAAGACTTTCTTTGTTGCCTGTAGCAACCAACCACAGCACCCCTTTCATTTTTCAGAGCACTATATAAAATGAAAGAGGAGCACTGATTGGTTGCTATGGGCAATAGAGAAAGTCTTAAACCTAGACAGTTTTCATACATGGGGCCCTAAATGTTGTGTAAAAGTATATAAGAGACTTTTTGAGAGCAAATCAATAGGAGAGTCTTCTAAAATAGAATCTAGGTTATAATGTGCTTCCTCTTATGGTATAGATTTGTTGGAGTGTCTATGCAGAATACAATATGTAGGGAGAACGTTGCAGACATTACATGCTAGAATTAACAAACATACATGGAATGTTATAAATGGATTAGTTAAACACAGTAGGGCAGTTTTATCAATACTGTTTAATGCTTAGACGGTGTAAAATTAGACTAAACAGTTCTAGCTTGTGCCAGATGTATCAATACTATGATAAATGTGGCTCATTGTAAATCTCTCTAGTCTAATTTTACACCTTCTATTAAGTGGCTTACATTATGCCACTAATTGCAACAAAATGTTTCATATCACACGCTAAACCACGCTCCTTTCCTATAAAAGCATGCCACTTTTACAGATATCATACCCCTTTTTCAGGATGAGATGCAGAAGTGCATAGAAACTGTCTAAGGGCTTGTTCACACGGAGTTTTCACTCCGTGTTACAAGCGCTTTGTAGAACCGTCTTGGGATTGCATGTCAAATCTTTGCAAGACGGACCCAAGCGGCACTTTTGAAACACGCAGCGGCGATCTGTCATGTGAACGCCGCTGCGTGTTCGTCATAGCAAGCAGTGATAAAGTCACTGCTAATTGTTAGATCCGTCTCTGGGTCCGTCCTGTCGGTCCCCAAGACGGATCTACAAAGCGCTTGTAACACGGAGTGAAAACTCCGTGTGAACAAGCCCGAAGGGTTTGTTCATACGGCTTATTTGGATGAGGTTTTGGACGAGGTTTTCGGAGCGTTTCCTCGTCCAAAACGCTAACAAATTGACCCCAGTTCATTTCGTTGATACCTATGTAAAACCTCGTTGTAGTTCACACATGATGAGGTTTTTACACACTTCTTTGGAAAGAAGTGTCAGGTCAATTCCTGAAGCATGTTTTAGGCAGGGTTTTTGGTGCGTTTTGGGCACAGTTTTTGTCCTGGCTCTTAATTTGTATTGGTGAAAACCTCGTTGAAAACCTGATCCAAAAACCCTCGCCGGAAACCCCCTCAAAGGGGCATGTTCCCCCGGGGCGTTTTGGCGGGGTTTTTGGGGAGCGTTTCCTCACCCAAAAACCTCAAATGAATACCGGGGACAAAAATCCGGTGAAAAAAACCACGCCGGGGAAAAAAGGGAAAAAAAAAAAAACCCCAAAAACCTTACTTTGCCAAAAAATTTGCAGCACTTCTTTTTCATTGCTTCCCCCAAAAGAAGCGGAAAAAAAACCTCGTCGTGTGTGAATTACAAAAAGGGGTTTTTACATAGGAATCCTTAAATGAACGGGGGGGCTTTTTGGACGGGGGTTTTGGGCCCAAAGGGAAACTCTTCGAAAAACCCGTCCAAAAAAACGCTTTGTGAACTGCCCAAAAACCCTTTCTTCTGAAGAAGCGTGTTTCAGGCGAGGTTTTGGGGCAAAAACGCCCAAAACCTCGTCCATACCAGTCCAAATAAGCCGTGGGAAAGGGCCTAAGACACTTGGGTGCATGCACACAAATTTTATGGCTTTTTATACGGCTGAATGCTTATTTATAAAAGGCTCTACAGGGGGTATAAATTTTGGAGCATTCAAGCGCTTGGGTGACTTTCTGGATCGGGGAAAAGTTTTTTGAAAGGCCCCTACCTGTTCCAGCTGTAATGCACCTGAAATCCGACCCAAGCTATAAATATGTAGCTTCCTAGGTTCTGTGCACCCACCCTCCCACCCCCCCGTTTTCGGGGTTTTAAAAAAGTGCAGCGGGTCTATTAATGCCCCGGAGTGGCGTGGGGGTTTTTTAAACATGTATGAACGGGGTGCGGACTCGGGCTGAAATTTCCAGATATCGCTGAGCCCTTTTTATACATGTACCCTTTAAATTTGAAAAAAAAAATGTTGCCATTTTGTGTCAAATTGCAAAAGAATTTAAACCCAAGCCAAATAATGTGCCCAGCATTGTCTAAACAAGCATTGTGTATCAAAATAGTGACTTTTTTTGGTTTTTTGGAAATTTTCAAAAAAAGAACCCCTCATCCGCACCACAGATTTCACACCTCTAAAAGGGTTTAAATTTTTTGTTTATAAAGCTAAATAGCCTGGTGCTCTATGGATTGAAGGAGAGCACTGAGGTCAATTTTTGATTTGATTTTTTTCCATGATGTGCCCTAAAATTTTTGCTCGGTACCTGTACACCCACGCTTAAATATTTGGCTAATTTAATTGTGATTGCATTTTAGCCTCAGTGCTTGAGATCTTTGCTAAAGCGTTGGGGATTTTATTCTTTAAAAAATTGATTCTTTTCTCCTATTCGATTTTATAACTTTCTTTGGTCATTTTATATTCCCTCTCTTAGTCTCCCTTTAATTATGCTATTGGTTAAGCCACAATTATGAGACCATATGAGATAGGCCTTCTATGTAAGAAACTGCCTTCTGTTTTTTTCCATTTATTTATTTCTATGGGGTTAAGCCGTTTCTTATGAAGGGTTTTGTGGATTTTTTGCCTTAACTTTAGTGTGGTATCAAAGAAAACGATCATTCATTTACATCTACAAAAAAATTTTTTTTCGTCTTCTTGTATATTTTTTGATATTCTGTTGGATATTACAGGCAGTCCCTGGGTTATGAACAAGATAGGCTCTTTAGGTTTTTTCTTAAGTTGAATTTGAATCCAAGTTGGAACAGGTACACCAGCTACAGCAGACACACGTGTTACTACTCAGATAGTGATATCAGGCAGTGACCACTGTTGCCAATCAACAAATGCAGCGGTGCAATTTGGCCAAAGCCAGAAAGAAAACACAAAACCAGAGAGTGATGTTCCAGAGCCAGCGCTGAAAAAATTTTGGGTTTTGTTTTTTTTTTTTCCCCTTTTTTAAATGGTGCGCATGTTTTTTTTGATATTTTTGTTTCCCTTTTAAAAATGTTACTTAGTAATAATTTTATGGGTATGTTATACCTGTGTTTGACATGTGTGGTGTTGCATGCTGGTGCCTGTAGTTCCATAGCAAGCTTTTAACAAGCAAAATTTTTCATTTTAACAAAAACCAGCATCCACACCACAAAGTATAAACTATACCATATAATTAGTTACTAATGTAACTGTGTTTAAATGGGTAGTACAGTATATACAAAAAAAAAAAAAAAACCATGCTGCTGGCCAATTAAAAAAGGGGAAAAAAAGAAAACATTATTTACCTATCTCCTCAATCCTGTTTCAGCGCTGGCTCTGGAACACCACTGTACTAATTGGAAAAATCAATAATTTTGTTTTCTAATGTGGTGCAGATAAGTATAGTGTTTTTAAAACTGTGGAGTGGTGTTGTTTTATATTTCTATAGAGGCGTACAGAGGGTGTTTTATGGAAGTCAAGTACTAGCTGCCCCAAAAAAAGGACGGAAAAAAACCCCGGTACCCAGGATGGCAACCGTGCCCCGGCCCGGGGGAAAACGGGAAAGGTGTGCGGTAAAAAACTGATTTTTGAAATAAAAAAGTAAAAAAAAAGCCCACCGGCGAAAAAACCCCTTTTAGGGCAGAAAAAAAAGCAACACAGACGCGTTTTCGGGAAACAAGGGCCCCCTTTGCCCCCACTGGGGATATCGGCCATGTTAGGCTAAAAAATTTTAAAAACCCAACCCCAAAAGACCAATCATTGAACAGGGCTAGGCCCACAGGGGAAATTCACATTTAGAATGAAAAGTTGTATTGTTTGGGGGAACAGAAGTAGAGAAGCGCATATTTTGGACTTTTCCCTTACGATTTTCCAATAAAAATTGGAAAAAAGGGAAATATCTCTAAAACAAAAAATTTATATATAAGGTAAATGCCACAACCACACACTTTAAAAAAGAAAAACCTGTCACTTTGGGTTTAAAGCCCCCTTGCTGGGGCCCAGAACAAGGTGGGGTTTTCCAGACCGCTTTTTTCCAGCGCTGTTTTCCCCCTTTAATTCTAAAAAGGGCTGGGTTTTGGGGTTTTAATGCTCAAATTAAAGTTTTCCCGGGGAAAAAGTCTTTTGGAAAAGTCATTTTTTTTAAAAACCCCGCCCAAACCTTTGAGGCCAGCACCCCCCCCCCAACTAAAACTGTTAAACCTGTTTTTTGTTTTGGGTTTGAAAACATGTAAAAAATTTGTCAGGGGGCGGCAACCCTTTTGGGGGGGGGCTAAAAAAACCTTTGCTAAAGAAAAAAAGTTTTGGGGGGGTTTTTTTTAAAATGCTCTAAAATAAGCATCTTACAAATTTAAGAGATACGGCATGAGAACAGCAGGTCTAACATTGGCTTGTGCTGCCCTCAAAAAAAAAGGGGGGAATAATCTTTTTTCCCCTTTTTTAAAAACACCTTTTAAACCTAATTTTTTGCCCTTCGATTGTCAAGTCTTTTAATCGGGAAAGGGGGGGGGGCTTTTAAATTCCCCTGGGAAAGGGCTGGGGGTTTTGGTTAAACAGGGGGAATCCCGCCAAAAAAAGGCCCCTGTAAAATGCGGGGGAAAGATGGGGGCTGTAGGGGGGAGCGGGGATTTTGCAACGGGGGGGGTTTTTTCCCCCCAAAATAAAATCCCCCAGTTTTTAACTAGGGGGGATTGCGGGTTTTTTGAAAAAATTCATTAAAATTTTTTTTGTTTTATCTGTTTAAAAGTTTTTTTATTTTTGGCCCCTTTTTTTTAAAGCAAGATATTTTTTTCCTTTTTCTTAGGGGTTTAAATTTAAGTACGTGTTGGGGAAAGGTTTTTCCCGGAAAAGTGTTTTTTTTTTCCCCTTTTAAATTTATAAAAAAAAATCCTTTTTAATTTTAAAGGCATGTTCCCCACGGTTTTTTAAAAGGGGCCGTATTTCGGTCCGAAAATTACGCCCCAAAAAAAAGGGGCCCAAAATTAGGGCCAAAAGGGGGCCCATTCTTTTACGGAATCCACATTTCATAGGAAAAAAACTATGGATTATTTCCTCTCCCCCGCCCGGCGAATCCGCCGGGGGGGGGGAAAATTTGGGGACTTTGTAATTTTATTTCCCGGCGTTTTTACGCGCCGCTGGCCAATTCAATTTAAAAGGGGGCCGGGAAAAAGTCCCGGGCCCCCCCGCTCCCGGCCCCCCCGGGGTCCAAAAGGGGCTTTAATTGGGGGGCGTAATTCCCGCCCCCCAAAAATTAAAACCCCGTGTGAAATTGCCCAAAGGGTTTAAATGTTTTTTACATATCTTATTTTCTAAAACCTGGGGAAATTTTATTTTTAAATTGGGACGGGAAGGGGCCCGGGTGCTGCCCTCCAAAAAATGCTGCCCTGTTTTTAATTTACGGGTTTTTATTTCTAAATTTACGGGCATTCCCCCGGGTTTTAAAAGGGGGATAGGGACGTAGGTTTGTTCTTAAGTTAAAAATTGTAGGGTAAGTCAAAAACGGGGTTAGATTTTTTAAAATGTAATTCCCCTTTTTTTTTTGTTTTGGATAGTGCAGGGAAAAAGTTTTTTACATTTTTTTTGCTGTCTGTGCCCTTTTTTTTTGAAAAATTTTTACCCAACGTTCTGTATTTACATGTTTTGGAAGGGGGTTGGGATCTGGCACTTGGTTTTTCAGGGGCGTGAATTTAAATTTGAATTGGGCAAACCCCCTTTCCCCCTAACTCCGTTTGTAAATAGGGGGGGCGTATTTAAGGGCGGGGGAAGGGGTGTTTAAATCGGGGGGGGCTGCCCTTAAAAGTTTATGAATTGGTTCATTTTTTACTTATATTTAAAGTAATGTTACTCTTTTAATTTTTCAGGTTTAAACCGAAGTATTTTTTTAGGTTTGGGTTTTCCATGGAGTGACAATGCCTTTTAAAACCAAATTTAGTGGTAAGTTTTAGTCCATTTATTTGAAAAAAAGGAACCCAACCCATTTAATTTTAATGAAGGGGGCTTGTGTATTGGGGAAATTTGCTTCCCCTAAAAGGACGCCATGGTAAATTTAAAATTTAAGGGTTTGGCTTTTTTTTTCAATTTACTTTGATTTTTCCCTCTTCCCCTGCCCAGTTTTTTAAAAAAATTTAACACTGGGGAACCACTGAGTGTGGGAAATAGGGGGGACTTTTTTTTTTAAACCCCTGGGTGTGAAAAAAATTAAACCATCTCTTGCTTTTAAAAATTTGGGTTTACTGAAAACCAAGAAAATCCCGTCCCAGTTAAAAAAAACAAAAAAAATGGGGCCCTTGAAGAGATAGTAAAAAGCCCCAAAGCACATTTACAAAACATTAATTAAAAGGAAAAAAAAATTTTTTTAGATTTAAAAACTAAAAAATAAAGGGCCCCTTGCCAGGGTAAATTTTTTATGGGGTTTCCAAGTTGGGTTGGGGGGATAACGGGATGAAGAAAAGGTCCAGTTTTGCAGAAATGGGTTTTTGGCCTTTTTATTTTTTTCCCGGGGGGAACACACCCCGGCAAAAAGGGGCCCAGGGGGGGTGGGGCACCCCCAGGCAAAGGGTGTTGGGAACCTTTCCTTGTTTTTCGGGAAGCTTTGGCCATTTCCCCTTTCCTTTTAAAAGGGGGCTATTTTCAAAAAAACTTAAAAGGTGGTGGCCCCAGTTTTGACATTTCCTACACGGGCCCTCAAAGCTCCCTTTTCCAAGGTAAAAATTTGGGTTGCCAAAAAAGGGGGTTTTTAAAAGGGGCTGGTTTTTAATTAAAACCCTTTTAAAGGGGTTGTTTCCAAAAAAGGATTCCCTTTTTATTTTTAAAGATCTTCCCAAAAAGCAAGTCACTTTCCAATATTGTGTCCTTTTAAAAAGTCTCCCCTTACCCTTTTCCCTAATATCTCCTCTTGAATGGGCTGCATCAACTCCCCCAGATCGCTAAAAGGTTTGCGGACCTTTTTTTGACTTTTACGTTTTGGGGGCCTGGAAAAACCCTTGGTCGCTAAAAAACTTTCATTAATAAAACTAGATATGGTGTGCTCACAGCTCATCACTGCGGCCAATAGAACCCAAATTTAAATAAAATTTTAAAAAATGAAACCCAAAAGAAAACGGGACGGAGGAAAGGATGAATCGTTTATATTTAAAGGACAACCTTTTTTTTTTAAAGGGGGCCCACCCTTGGGCCCTTTTTTAACTGCCTACCAACCCAAAACCACACCCCTTTTTGGGGGTAAAACATAATGCTGTTAGGGGGCCCCCTCAGTAAAAAATGAGTTTGTCACCATGCTTCCCGGGAAAAACTATCAAATTTTTGGTCAAAAAGAAAAATTTTTTTAAAAAATTTCAGTCATAGTCTGCTACTGTTACTTAAAGGGGTTTTGCCACAAAGTGAGTTCCTTACCTCCTTATCAGCTCGGGGGGGGAAAATATAAAACAAACATGCTGATCAAAAGGGGGGGGGGGGGGGGGGGGGTGAGCAGAAAGTGAGGAAGAAGGGAGGTCTCAAAAAGTTTACTCAAAAAATTAACATTACAACAGACAGACTTTACACTGCACTTTCTCCCCCCCCCTTGAAACTCATTCATTTTTCCCTGTCATAGATAAAAAGTGCAAAACGCAAGCAGGGCCCAGATCAGCCCCATCACCCCTGGTCTTTTAATGTAAATTTTGGGGTAACAAAGGGGGGACTGAGAAATGCTTTCACGGGGCTTTACTTTTTGTAATCCAAAATTTTTAGAAAAGTATTAAATACCCATTTTGGGGATCCCACGTTAAAGGGGTTTTCCCCAAGGTAATTTTGATGTGGGATCCTCCAAAATGGGTTTTTAATCAGTTTTCAAAAAAAATTTTTTGATTAAAAAATTGCAGTTGAAAGACTACAGGCTCCCTTACATGCCCTTGGTCTTTCAAAGCTTCTATTAGATACGACCTACAAGAGTGCTTCTGTAGCCAGGCTTGCGCAGTCACACTTTTTATTGATAGATGAGCGCAAAGTTTTTTTAAAGGGACCGGGGAGCAAATAGTTTTTTTTTGATACAGAATAAAATAATTGTAGAGTGTTAGATCCCCCGCTTTATCTGATGACAGGAACTGAAGGAGCTTTCAAGGGTGTGTGTAGAAAACCCCGTTGTCTTTTGTCAAGAAGCCAAAGTTTGTTTGATTATTTCAATGAACATGTCACAGGGTCCCTTAGGGGCTTTGGTCGGCTGTGTGATTTTCTCTCCCCTTTAGCTCCATGAATTGTTTTCATTGGTCTTGGATAAGGCTCCCCCTGACGTGGAGTTGAGCTGTCCCTTGTGTATTGAGAAACAATTTGTATTTTTATTATTTCACTTAAGTTTTTGAGACGCTCCCTTGGTTTCCTCATCCCAAACTGGCCCCCCCCCCCTTCTCATCTGCGCTTCAGACTCGTGTGATTTGTTGACTTTCTCCCCTGTGCTAAGGGAGAGAGGTAAGAATTTTGTCTCAGCAATTCTTTAACATTCATTGGCAAAACCCCCTTTAAATGAAGGGGCCCAAAAAAAGTTTTTTTTCTGATTAGATTTCTCTTTTTTGCTGAAAACTGCTGGGTGTATGGATTGATACGTTTATGCTTTTTTCAAGGAAACCAAGTGGAAACAAGGGCACAGGGCTGAGAGAAAACCCTGCTTTTTTTTTTTTTTTTGTAAACAAAATTTTTTATTAATTTTACAATAAAAAACATAAAATAATGTCCAAAGAAAATTTAATTGATCACAAAGAAAAAATTAAGCACCATTGTAAAAATAAGAAAAGTATAAGGCAATGAAAGTACAAAAAAGACTAATGATTTTATTTTGGGCATCATAATAAAAAGGGGATGAAGCAAAAACGCTCCTCTTCACTAAAGAAAAAAAAAAAAAAAATAAAAAAAAAAGTAAACCCCCCCCCCCAAAAAAAAAAAAAAAAAAAAAAACACAGAACAGGGGTCCCCATACGCTTTTAGTATAAGAGAAAAATCACAAAACCCCTATGTAATCAAAAAGGGTTTGGGGGAAAAAAGGGGGGAAAAAATTATACTGTGCTGTACAAAGCTGTGAAATGTCACAGGGCCCCCTCTTTTCCTAAACCGGGGGGAGACAAAAGTAGAGGAAAAATCACCCCCAACTCTGCCCCAAATTTACCAAGGGGAGTAACCGGGCACGGTGTCAGGAAACCCTGCTTTTCTGTTTTAGTGATCCTGGTGGTTTCAGCACCCAGACCTTCAGGAATCAAAATTTCTCTTCATGTAATTTAAAAAATTAAAAAAAATTTTATTTTTTCTATTTTATTTTTTTTAATGATATTTCTCAATGTAAATCATTAATAGAAAAGGGTAGTTACAAGCAGTTCGTCATATTTGTGTTGCTAATAGACAAATTACCATTTTTGGGTTTGGGTTGGAGGAAGGGGTTTTTCAAAATTTTGGTATTGTTAAATACCGCAGTTTAAACTGCAGGAAATATGTTCAAGGTCACAAACGTTTGAAGGTGTTATTTAATGAGAAATAAATGGGGCTATCATTTTGATTAACTACCTTTCTTTTACAAGAAACACTGTTGTGTACTACAGTGGTCCCCAACCTTTTGTAGGTTAAATATATTAGTTGTAAAGTATCCTATTGATTATGTGCCCTAGTGATATGGCTTTCAATCTTTCAATGCATTACTGTAGTATTGCAGTGTATTATTGTAAAACTCCCTTGAGGGACTAATCAATAAAGTAAAAAATTAAAACATTTTTTAACATTTTGGAGCTCTCCCCCTTTCCTACATATCATATAAAAATATTGTTTTAAAAAAAAAAGCATAATTGCCATCAACACATCCAGAAATGTTGGAACTTATTAGTAAAGTATCATGTTGTTGTTTATTTCTCATGATGAACAATAAAAAAAAATACCCAATGCCCAAAAAATACCCACTGCCAAAAGTAACCTAGTTTAAAAAGGGTTTTTCCACTACTTAAAATTTGTCTTATCCAGTCCCGGTTTTTTTGGGTTTTTTTTTTAATTCGGGGTGGTTTACTGGGGTTTTACTAGATTGCAGTTTGAAGC
>JAODAL010045680.1:0-31699 GCA_025379985.1 Phyllomedusa bahiana | reverse complement strand
GAGGAGGGGGTTTCTGCAGGGCCCTGTACCTGAGTCCTCATGGCCGTCACTGGTGGGGTTCACGGCGTGCTGGGGAGGAGGCGGCGTCCCTGCGCTCTCAACTCCGGGCCGAGCTGTGTGTCCCCTTCGGGCGGTGAGGCCGCTGCAGGCGAGGAGGAGGATCGCGCTGCTGGGCGCGCGCTCAGTGAGGAGGCAGGCCGCGATTGCCGGCGTGCAGGCCGGAGGCGCCGCGACAGGAGAGGCGGCACGGAGGTAGGATCCAGCCCCCGACTGCGCCGCAACCGGACCGGAGCCTTCCTCGGGGTTTTAGGCGGCGGCTGGGTCCTTCTTTTTCCATCTGGGGCCTTTGGGATCGCTAGGCTGCTGTTTAGGATAGCCGGCAGCAGGAGCTCAGCTAGGCTGCGGCCATTCACTTCAACTTCCGGTCACGCCCCCGTTCCTAATATTCTTAACTATTACTGGGCCACTCACTTACGTTGTATCCCAGCGTGGTCATCCTTCCGGGCATACACCTAGTGGATGGAGATAGAAAAGTTGTGGATTGCACCGATCCACCCCAACGCGCTTCTATGGCACTCAAGGCTCTCCCACTATGGGGTACCTATTGGCCCAATCAAGTTTACGCAGCATATGGGAATAAATGTAGGACGAGATTTCAGTTAGCTTCCAAAGGCTTCACCCATGGTATCCTTTCTCTGCACGCCTCTTTTCCCTCCTGGCTCCTCGGGATTTGTTGCTAGACCGTGGCTGGGGCATGAGCTATTTCGGTTTGTGGATATTGCTAGGGCGGGGGACAGGAATTTGATCCCATTTGACACCCTTCAGAGGGACTATGATCTCCCTGAGAGATCCCGATTTCATTACCTCCAGATAACTCACCTTATGACCTCTATGTTTGGCACATCCACCCTCTCTGTCCCGACCCAGTTCGAACAGCTCTGTAAAGCAGGTCACAACACAAAGGGCCTTATTTCCACAATCTACTCTATTCTCTTGGACCCATCTCCCGCTGAGGCTCCCACACACAAATATATGGCTAAGTGGGAAACCTACCTAGGTAGGGAAATACCCTACTCCTCGTGGCAAGTGATCTGGAATGCGGTGGCAAAATCCTCAGTGTGTATTCTGCATAAAGAAAATCTATACAAAGTACTATTTTTTTGGTACCATACACCTGAGGTTTTACACAAATGGAACCCCCAACTCTAACAGGTATGTTGGCGCTGTTGTTCCTCAGTGGGTACATTATCACATATTTTTTGGGACTGCCCACTTATCCAACCTTTTTGGGCGCAAGTCAGGGACCTTATAGCTGAGGTTCTAGGGGTAAGGATCTCATTGGATCCCCTTACCTACTTACTGAATGGACCAGTCAAAGGTCTACCTAAAATGGATTCCAAACTTATGTTACATATTCTTACAGGGGCTAGATGTCTAATCTCAGGTAGATGGCGTCAGACCACACCACCGAACAGAGGGACCTCTGTCAGAATCTTACAGAAATACGGCGAATGGAGTTCTTGACAGCCCTGCTCCATGATAAACTGGATTTATTTGATAGAACCTGGTCTGCATGGGATTTACACCAACTTGTTGTTCCCTCATGACCAGGGCCCCGCCTTCCTTCCCCCTTCCCCTTTGTCATGTCTAGTGTCTGTATGTTCTGTGTTGTCTGTCACTGAAGAGGCTGGAATCTCTGACCCATTTTTTAGACAGTCGTCACCCGAGCCTTGTCTAATTCACACTTTTAATGCTCTCTTTGTTCGGATCTGATTGGATATGTTCAATGCCTGATTCTTATATGCCTTATAAGTGTGTAATCTCTCAGTTTAAATTTTGCTTTCCTTTTTATCTTTTTTCTTTATTGTAAAAAATTTGAAAAATTCAATGAAAATTGTCTTTTTAAAAAAAAAATATTCAAAAGGGAAACCCCCACGGGGTTGACCATACCCAACCCCCTAGTCTCCTGTACGGAAGTAACTTCCCTTTTGACTAGTTCAGCCTATTCCCCCATAACACCGGGAAGAAAGACTGTAACACGAGTCCAAAAGGTTCCGGCCAAGATGCAAAACCCTCCCCAGATACAACAGCAAAGGGAGCGGGGATTTTTTAAAATGTAACCCCTTTCCCCTGGGGTAAAAACCCAACCCCTTCCACTGATCCACCTTTAGCGGCAATCTTAAGTCTGATTTCCCATTTAGGTGGGTAATCCCCTTGCCAAATTCAATGCCGAGAACTTTTACCGCCCCCGGGGGCTCTGGAAGGGTGCCCGGGAGATCAAAAAGGATCTCTCCCCCCACCAAAACTCTAACACTTATCCAAAGTTGATCTTGGACCCGATGACTTGAGTAGCGTTTTAACCTTGACAGACCCCCCCCCCCCCCCCCCCCCCCTCCCTGGCGGGGACCGAAAGGTTACTCATCAGCATAAGCCACCACCCTCAGAGGGCCCCCGAGCCGCCCGGTCCAATCCGACCCCCCGCCCCCGGTCCACAATCCACCCTAAGGAAAAGGATCAATCGAAAAAACCCTTACAGTAGGGGGCCAGCGGACAACCGGGCGAACCCAACCCCCACCTCAAAGGGCGCCAATCCAACCTTTTAACAAGGGGGAAAACTCTCTCCCCCTGCAACAAGGCTTAAGCCAATCAACAAACCCCCCCCCGGCAGGCATATCCCAGAGGACGACCAGGGGTACTCAGGGTTAACATGCAAACGCTTTTCCCTGATCCAGGACAGCAGTCCCCCTTCAGTGACCCCCCTGCCCTGCCCCCAAACGCTTCCCGGACACTGACACAGCACTAAAACGTACGGGCCCCGGAAACAGAGCAGGGGGGGCCCCTGAAAGGACTGGGGTGCAAACTTCCCCAAACCGGTTAAACAACCCCTTTGCCAATCTTTCTGTCCCTTTTAGCAGCGCTATTGGCGCCAATTCTCAATGTGGGGATGGTTTTTAAACCCTTTAACGAAGGCCCAAAGCTGATCCCCCCTAGATTTTGGGAACGTCTGCGGAGAGACCTCATTTATTCCCTCAGTCAAGAGGGGAACCAAGGTGCCCCTTAAAGGTTTTTTAAAAAAACCAAAATGTTAAACCATCTTTTCCCCTGGCTTTTTTGGGGGGGGCGAGCCCCTCGAATCCCCAGGCTGAGTTCCTCTTCTCTGATCTTTTCTTCAAAACATCAAAAAGGGGGCACCCGGGCTCAGGAACAGTTTCAGCCGGGAAACCGACACCTACCCGATCAAGCCCTCCTCCCCATGAATGTGAGTAGTGGATCGACGACCTCCAAGACCCCTGTCTAGCCCTTTCTCGGGACCCCATACTGTAAATCGTCCAGACACAATCTTACTATTCCCTGACATCTTGAAAGTTTTGTGGGGGTCAGGCGAGCGGTATCCCATAATCCCTCTCAAAACCAATGATGCGGGGTCTGTCATACTCACCCTCATGAGAAAAGGAAATTTCCTCGGGAGATCTCCCGCGGCACCCCCGTCGGAAAGACGTTTGATTTTTCCCCCCTCAGCCCCCGGGTACAGGCGATACCTGTCAGGCTCCTGGGCCGAGAGTGGGGGAAGAACTTGGACACCCTTTTTTTGAAATCCCCACGGGCCCTTTTACTACTGCACAGACCCATCAAGGTACCTGGCTCAAAAAAAAATCCTCAAAGACTGTTGATCCCGCTTCTTCCAAGAGAGACAAATTGACCTCCAAAACCCCTTTTTCCCATATGGGGGGTCTCTGTAACATTAAAGGAAAAAAAATTAAACTTGGTGGGAGAACTCCAAACCCAACAAGACACCGCTAAAGAAGGGCCCTCCCCCTTTAAAAAAAACCCTGTTTTATACTAGACCTACACTACCCCATGATGGGGTAACCCCACGTGGCCTGGGGTGTGCCAGATGTGGAATCCCCAGGCGCCTCATAGCTATGTTTTTAAACGCGACAGTCATAAGTCAGTTGTCTCGGGAACCTCCCCTGCCCGGGGGGCCCCGTGACAGTATTGAAGTCCCCCCCAAAAGACCACCTGCCGACTTGTAAAAAGATGGGGGTTTGACCCTCATAAAGAAATTTCCCCGGTCCCATTTTGGACTGGGGACCATAGATTTAATGCAGTTCCTGTCCCTTCATGAGGACATCATGAACATCAAAAATCGGGCCCTCCCATTTCTAATTCAAAACCCGTCGGATTGTACTGGTGTGTAAAAAGGCCCGCCACTCCCGCATACCTCGTGAAAAAGACCGGGGGAGGTCCGCTTCGCCCTCCCATTTACCTTAACCGCCGCTGAATCGGCACCCTGGCTCCTCAAAAAATAATGTTGTGCTAATCGCCCGAAAAAACAAACCCGCAAACAGAGCCGTATCTGATTAATTTGGCAATGTTAATGGATGCCAGCGTCAGGGGAGTGGGCTCACCACCCGGGGTGATTGAATTAGAGGGTTTTTTCTTCTTCCCCCTGCCCGTGCCTTCTCCACACAGACGACTTTTTTGTCCCTTTTTAAGGATACAATTGTCCATTCCCCCCCACCCTTGCCCTCTGGTTCTAGGCCATCCCCCCCTGAGGAAAATTTTTCCCCCCCAAGGGGAGGGACCCGGGCCCCCTGTAGAACCTGATTATCACAGCTTCCGAACCCCCCCCTTTGCCCCCTCCCCGATGAGGGGGCGAGTCCCCAAAGGGCGGGGAACCCGGTATGAAAGACCAATCGGGGGGGGTCTGTTGACCTTTTTTGGGAAATCTGGTGGGTGGGAGAAGATCTTAACCCCTTTCTTTTTACCCTTTTTCCTCTTTGCCACTTCCTCTTTCCCCTCCATGCTAGGACCATGGGGGGTGTTGAGGGGACGGCCCTTCCTCTTTTTGGAGCCCTGATTTCCCGTTCAGTTCACTATCCTTTGGGGGGTCACGGTAGCTCACCTCAGGGGGGATAAAGGTCCCCCAGATCCCAGTTTTTTCCTAGGGCCCCCAGATTCGCCCATTCCCCCTCCTTTGGCGCTTTTTTTGAGCCTTAGTTGGCAGGCGCTTCTGCTTCCCCCTTTTTCACTGCCCCCCATCCTTCACTGCGCCATCTCCCCCCCCCGAGAATCGCCTCATGGCTTTCCCTGGGGTATTGACCGCATTGGCAAAGGAGTTGGACACGCTGAACGATGCCCCCAATTGGTCACATAAAGGGCAACAAATCTGTGACAGACGCAGAAGGGACACAGTTCGGGTGACCCCGTAGAAAATCTGGGGCGATCCCTTCCGAGGAAGGTAGAGATGGTAATGGGTAACCTATTCCCCGAAATCGACTTGACATAAATGCCAAGCCCCCCGACCCGATGCCAAATTTGCTTGTTTTTTGAGGGACGCCCCCCCTCCCCGATCGCCCTCCACGTATATTTAATCAAAAGTGACCGTTTTGAGTTAAAAGGGGCACCCTCTTCACGTTATTTTGACGAGACACCCCCTGGACGGGGAAAGTCTCGCCAGCCCGGGGTCGTCCTTTTCCACCTATAATTTGACCAGAAGACTCAAAGCCCTCCGGGCGAACAAAGTTGACATCGAATCAGGGGTCCCATAGGGGTGAATCAAGCAAGTGTCCATTGCCTTGAAAACCCTCTTTAGCAAACTCAACCACTTTGCCCCTTTGGGGGACTTTACATTGCCAACCCACCAGACGGGGTACATCCTACAACTACCCGCCCGGGTGTCGGGAAACCACGGGTTTTTCCCCCCCCCTTTTCTCTCGAAAAACGAGAGGCCCTGCCCTTATCCGAAGGAAAATCAACCTCCCTACCCTCTACATTGATCATCTCTCACCTCTCTTTAGAGCCCCAGAAACGTCGTTGCAAAAGGCCGTCCCCCCGAGCCAGGACAAGGAGGACCCCTACCCCCCCAGCCAGAAAATTTGCATAACTGCGTACAGGGCATTCAAGTGGGGGGGGAAAAAAGACCAGGCCCCCCCTCCCCCCATACTTCCCGTTCCCTCCACCCCCCCCTCCAAAGCATCAGACCACCTTTCCCAGTAATATCGTGCCCACCCCCCCCTTTCCCACCACCATTCAACCACCATCCAAGCCCCCGATAAGCAACAAAAACTTTTCCCCCCCACCCCTCCCTGTTCTCCCCCCATTCATACCCTCATTCATACGGCCGGCAGGGAGTAGGGTGCAACCATAAGGTGGGGACCTCAGGATTCCTGGGGGCCCGGGGCCAGAGTGCCCCCAAGGACGGGCCGCCCGGGCCCCCTTTTGGGCAGGGCCCGACAGCTTGCTTACCTGTTTAGGGGGCCACCCCCCCCTCCTTTGCCCTCCGCTTCATCGGGACCCCTTTTTGGGGGCCGCTGATCCGGCTGAACGCTGCTGATCCTTTTCCTGTGCCGCCTTCTGGGCCACAGCGCCAAAACAAAACAGGGTTTTATCCAAGTCCAAGTCCTTTTTGGGAGGCGCAAAAACCCCTCAGCCCCGGGGCCATTCACGCATCTGCTGCCCCAAGGACCCCGCGTCATAACAGTTGGACCACCAGGGGTTTTCGGACCCCCTCGGCGCCCGCCGCTCCCCCCCCCCCCCCTTAGGGAGCGCTTTCAGCGCCAGGCCTTCCCTCATTCCCCTTACTACCTTACTTCCGGCTCTACACCCGGTACCACACCAGCTCCCTCCCCGCCTCAAAAAAGACAGAGTCCCCCATGTTGGATACCTCGCTCTCCCCCCCTCCTGCACCCTCCCCCTGCAGGGCCGGGCTGGGGTGAGAACGGGGTTTAACAGTGGGTGGCCCCGCGGGCCGACCCCAGGGGTCCCCGGGGGGGGGTATACACGAATTTTACCTCCCTGGTGCTTGGTCTTCTTAGCTTTTTTTTTCTGCCCTCAGCCCCTCCTCGGTTCTCTCTCCAAAGCACAATCCTGGAAACGCCTGGGGGGCCAGGAGCTGATCTGGCCATCAGGGCCCCCTCCCGGGCTCCGGGCTCGCTTCATCCCCCGAGCCGCCAAAAGCGGTGGGGACTCGTGCCTGGTGAGGGAGCCCACTGTATGGCGCCTCCGGGAAGCCACCATGGATTCGGCTGGTCCCCCTCATCACCATGTCCTCCTCCCTGCGGCCCCCATCCCCCTTCTCCCCCCCTGCTCCCCCCTCTCCTGGAAGCGGTCCCCTCATTTAAAAGTTTCTCCTTTAAAGGGGGCGCTTTCTCCCCAATGGGTTTGCCGTTTCCTCCATTTTAAATATACAATGGGGCGCTTTACTTGGCTTTAGCCCCTTTTTTTCTTTTGGGGGCCCCCCAAGCGGGGGCCCCACATGCGCAGCTCCCCCCCCCGGGCCTCCTCGGGTCTGCTGGGGTCTTTATACTCACGAGGTGACACATAACACGGGAACCATCGTAGAAACCGTTCCCCAGGGCCTCCGCATGCCCCACCTTCCTCCTCTCAATCAGCCTCACCCCCGTGAGACTTTGGCTTGCTCTGCCCCGGAAGGGGCCCTACTCCCCAACTTGCAGCAGACAGTCCTCCTTGCTGGAAACCTTTCGTTTTTAAATGTCTCTTCAACTCGGGGGTACAAAGCCCACATTGCGCGCTCTTGCCAGATCTTCTTACCCCCGAGTCCTCCATGTAGGCCAAACGCTGGCTTCTCCTGTCCCCCGGCCTAGCTGAGACAGGAGCCGGGGGCTTGATTTGCTCACTCATGCCCAGAAACTCACTCCCTCCCTGGGGAGGAGGGAGCAGAGACCAGGCAGGAGGAACAAACACACACAGCCAGCAGCAGCACAAGCGCCCGCCCTCTCAGAGACACACCCACAACTGATTGGCTGCACCTGAAAGAGCTGCACTCACTATTCTGCTGGTGCAGTCACTGTACATACATTACTTATCCTGTACTGATCCTGAGTTACATCCTGTATTATCCTCCAGAGCTGCACTCACTATTCTGCTGGTGCAGTCACTGTGTACATACATTACTTATCCTGTACTGATCCTGAGTTACATCTTGTATTTTACTCCAGAGCTGCACTCACTATTCTGCTGGTGCAGTCACTGTATATACAGTACTTATCCTGTACTGATCCTGAGTTACATCTTGTATTTTACTCCAGAGCTGCACTCACTATTCTGCTGGTGCAGTCACTGTATATACATTACTTATCCTGTACTGATCCTGAGTTACATCTTGTATTTTACTCCAGAGCTGCACTATTTTTGCTCCACCTGATGCCAGGATGTGATCAGACTGTGATCGCTGTAATAAAACATTGTGGTACCTGACTGTCCTGCAATGTATTATGTAGTTTCACTCGGCCTATTAGTTTTCTGTAGCAGACCCAGCAGAGGCCGTTCTCTTATCTATGATTCTCACACCAAGCATCAGCACCCTGCAATTGTGTCACAAGAGGGGCCGATGGAAGACAGTGGGACCCTCTACCTCTATCAAACCGCTTCGACGTTGCAATTGCTATGTAAGGAGTTTGATGGCCGGGATCGGCACTAGCTCTAGTCCTATCGGTAGCAGCACAAGCCCAGTTATATGATGCAGTCGGCTCCCACGGCAGGTGATACGAGCTCAGCTCCTGACTGTATATAATGTAAATGCAGGCACAGGACGTTACATTATATGGCAGGAAGGGGTTAATCTTATCCACCTGTTTCTTGTTGGAATCAGAGTCCGTTATTCATGGCAGATTGGATCTACCACTCTCACATGGATGACGCATGTGCACCAACATTTATGCTGTCACTGTTCTTCTATTTTGATTGGAGGAGAAGAAGCTCGGGGGTAAAAAGTTTCCTATCATATCCGATCTTATGGATGCCGCCTGCAACCATTTTAGAGACTCAGTTCCATCTTAGGCCTCGTCCACACAACGGATTTGGCTGCGGGTTTGGCCGCGGCTTTCGCCGCGGTTCCCGTGGCCGGGCCTCGTCCTAACCTCGCCGCAAACTCGCATCTCCCGACGCAGGTTTGCGGCGTGGGCTTGGGCATGGTCGCAGCGCAAGTGGGGCGTGGTTTGGGGCGCGGCTTGCGGCGAGGGTTTGCCCCCATGCAAATTAGCAGGCAGGGGGAAAACCGCGCCGCCGAAGGCGGCCCAGCCGACACCTGCGGCAACACCGCGCGGCCGCCACGCTGAGGACTCCCTGTCAGAATTGACAGGAGAGTTCTCAAACACGTGCGGCAAGGCCGCGGCGTGTAAATATTAACGCGGTTTCCCATAGGAAACCATGTTAATAAACCGGGCGCGATTTGGATGTGGTTTTGGCCACGGAAACCACGTCGGAACCCGCGGCCATAACTGCGTTCAAATCCATCGTGTGAACATGCCCTTACTCTCTTCTATGAGTTCAGCCAGCAGGGCCAGGATAGAGCATTTTGGTGACCTAAGCATGTAGGGCAAATGGCGACCCCCTTCCGGCCTCCACCTTCCGTCTCAGAAAATGCACTGCCTGCCCCTGACCTGGCTCTTGGCGGCTGCAGCTACTCCCTCCCTGGCTAAGTCCAATGAGAAAAGAAACACAATGGCGCCATTTTTTTTAGGTTCCGGTTTCATAGACTGTAGCTGACATCCAGGACCAGCCGTGTATGGAGTAGGCTCAGCTGATGATCCCGCTCCTTACCATCCTGCAGCCCTTTCCAGGAGGTGGTGCCCTAGACGATCGCCTACCTCTGCCTATCCCTTGTCCTGGCCATGGTAGATATGTACTAACTACCCGTTATAGGTTATACTGTGGTCATTGCTTATTATACTGCAGGGGTGCCAATAGGGCAGTACTCCTGTCAGGGGCCCTAAACAAAAAGGGGCCCAGTGATATGTGAAAAAATAGGAACTAGTAACGGGTGGGGGCCCCATATGATTTGACTGCATGGGGCCCTGACACGGTTAATAGATGGCTGATGGCAGCCCTGTTATACTGTAAGACTAATATGGGTTTATTGGAGGAGATTCGGACGGTGTCTCTGGCAGGAGTCACTTGTGTCTTTATCTGCCAAATATGTATATATTCAGCTCAGGTGACAAGAAAGGATTTCCAAATATTTGTCAAACATCCCGAATAATAGCTGCAAAGTAGATGTGAACACTGCTCTATTGTTTGCACAGGTCCAGGCTGCAAAGTGTGAGGGAAAAGCATGAGGTGAGTCACTGCTCTGCTGCCTGGTAAGTACAGCTGTTTTTGCTTCTTACTGATGTACTGCACCTACAATCTATGTCTGTTTGGACAAGTGTTCAGGTGTGGTTTTTCCAACGCTATCTGCACGATCTGATTGGATAAGAAGAGAGATGGAGCGTATTTCCTTAGCTTCAGCTACCTCTGTCCCTGTGCTCCTTACTCCGTGCTGACATTCCATCCATACTCTCCATTGATGATCATGGCATCGCTGCTCAGAGGTGAGTTTATGATTTGCTACTTATCAGGTGTTTTATGAATCGTGTAGAAGGTCCCAGCTTGTGGTCGGAGGCAGGACTGGGACAAGGTATTCTGGTGCCCTAGGCAAATAATGCACATAATGCCCCCTTTCTGCCTCGGATAAAGTGGCCCCCAGGGCGGTCACCTACCTTCATTTACCTGGAGTCCCGGAGGCTGCTTGCATCTCTTTGTGTTTCTGCTATTACCATCTCACTGTCTGTCTGATGTGATCACTGCACCATGAACCGAGCAGGGAAACTACTAAGAAAGGAAGAAGTTCTTTTTTTCCTCCCTGCCTTCCCAGAGCCATAACTTTTTTTTTATTTTTCCTCTGCATAGACATATGGGGGCTTTTATTTTGCGGGACAAGATGTACTTCCTAATGCTGTTATTCATAATACCATAGAATGTACTGGGAAACCACAAAAAAAATTCTAAGTGGGGCAAAATGTGAAAAATCCCGTATCATGTTTGTGGGTTTTTGCTCATACGCATACATGCCAACTCTCCCGTTTTTGGCGGGGGGGTCCCGCTATTTGGGGCCCCCCCCCCGCCCTCCCAGGGGAGTTAGCATTCCTCCCGCCGCCAGCAGTTGGCGGGGGTCCTTTAAATGACCGGCGGCGCCAGAGTAGCGCTGGTGCGCTACTGGGGCGCCGCCGGTCCGTTCCCACAGGCGGGTGAAGCGGGCGCTGCGCCGCTTCACCCGCCCGGAACCTCGCTGAGCAGGGAGGAGGCAGGAGGGATCGCTCCCTCCTCCCCCTGTATGTCCGGCGCCGGTGTGTGCCGTACATACAGGTCAGCGTCACAGGGGAAGTGACGCGCAGCTGAACTCACTTCCCCTGTGACACTGCTGAGGAGATGTCCAGGAGCGGGCCGCTCTGCAGGAGCCTGGTCAGGTAAGTGGATTTTATGATTTTATTTTTTTTTGTTTTGGGGGGGGACTGTCTGGCCACATTGGGGGGGCTACCTTGGGAAAAATGGGGGGCAAAACATGGCAAAAATGGGGGCACTTCCTGGCTAACAAAAGGGGGGGGTTCTACCTGGGGAACAGAGGGGCACTAAATGGAAAAAGAGGGGCCCCTACCTGGCTAAAAAATGGGGGACTACCTGGCTACAATTTGGGGGGGCCCACCCGGCTAAAACCAAAGGGGGGCACTTTCCTGGGTACAAAGGGGGGAATACCTGGTACAATGGGGGGGGAATTTCCCGGAAAAAAATGGGGCCTACCGGCTACTAATTTGGGGGGACTACCTGGTATAATGGGGGGACTACCTGGTACAAAAGGGGGTACTACCTGGCTAAAAATGGGGGGTCTACCGGGCTACAATGGGGGGCACTCCGGTAACAAGGGGGCACTCCCGGGCAACAATGGAGGCACAAAGGCTAACGAGGGGGCACTACCTGGCTAACGATGGGAGCACTATCTGGCTACTAATGGGGATACTACCTGGCTACAAATGGGGGGTCTACCTGGCAACGAGGGGGCACTACCTGGCAACAATGGGGGCACTACCTGGCACAATGGAGGCACTACCTGGCTACGATGGGGGCATACCTGGCTAACGATGGGGCACTCCCTGGCAACAGAGGGGGCACGACCTGGAAAGCAATGGGGCATCTACCATGGCCAACAGAGGGGCACACCTGGCAAACAATGGGGGCACTACCTGGCAAACAATGGGGCTCTACCGGGTAACAAAGGGGGGAATCTCCCTGGCTACAATTTGGCTCTACCTGGCTAAGAGAGGGCATTATTTGGCTACAAGGGGCAATCTACCTGCATGAAAGGGGCATTTACCTGGTTATGGGGGGTTTACTCCTGGTATAAGGGCATCTCCCTGGCTTGCTTCCAAAACCCGTTATGCAGTTAGGTGGAGTGGGTGTGGCTTTATGAAGGGGGCGTGGCAAAACCTCAAGATGGGCGTGTCCATGCAAATTTTTGCCACGGCGCGCTACGCGCGCCGCCCACTACTATCTCCTGCTTTTTCATTTTCAAAAGTTGGCAACTATGCTTATACGGTGTTCAATCTTCGGTAAAAATCATGTGTTCTCTGTATTCTGCTGGTCCATTTGCATCCGGCAATACTAAACATGTACACTCACCGGCCACTTTATTAGGTACACCATGCTAGTAATGGGGTTGGACCCCCTTTTGCCTTCAGAACTGCCTCAATTCTTCGGGGCATAGATTCAACAAGGTGCTGGATGCTTTTCCTCAGAGATATTGGTCCATATTGACATGATGGCATCCCCACAGTTGCCGCAGATTTGTCGGCTGCACAACCCCATGATGCGAATCCCGTTACACCACATCCCAAAGATGCTCTATTGGATTGAGATCTGGTGACTGTGGAGGCCATTTGAGTACAGTGAACTCATTGTCATGTTCAAGAAACCAGTCTGAGATGATTCCAGCTTTATGACATGGCGCATTATCCTGCTGAAAGTAGCCATCAGATGTTGGGTACATTGTGGTCATAAAGGGATGGACATGGTCAGAAACAATACTCAGGTAGGCTTTTGGCGTTGCAACGAGCTCAATTGGTACCAAGGGGGCCCAAAGAGTGCCAAGAAATATTCCCCACACATGCACCACCACCACCAGCCTGAACCGTTGATACAAGGCAGGATGGATCCATGCTTTCATGTTGTTGACGCCAAATTCTGACCCTACCATCCGAATGTCGCAGACTCAGACCAGGCAACGTTTTTCCAATCTTCTACTGTCCAATTTCGATGAGCTTGGGCAAATTGAGCCTCAGTTTCCTGTTCTTAGCTGAAAGGAGTGGCACCCGGTGTGGTCTTCTGCTGCTGTAGCCATCTCCCTCAAATTTTCGCCGTACTGTGCTTTTCAGAGATGCTCTTCTGCCTAACTTGGTAGTAAAGGGTGGCTATTTGAGTCACTGTTGCATTTCTATCAGCTCGAACCCGTCTGCCCATTCTCCTTTGACCTCTGGCATCAACAAGGCATTTCCCCCACAAGGACTGCCGTCACTGGATTTTTTTTTCTTTTTCGGACCATTCTCTTTAAAACCCTAGAGATGGTTTGGGTGTGTGAAATCCCAGGAGTATCAGCAGTTTCTGAAATACTCAGACCGCCCTTCTGGCACCAAACAACCATGCCACGTTCAAAGGAAACTCAAATCACCTTTTTTCCCCCCATAATGATGCTCGGTTTGAACTGCAGGAGATTGTCTTGACCATGTCTACATGCCTAAATGCACTGAGTTGCCGCCATGTGATTGGCTGATTAGAAATTAAGTGTTAACGAGCAGTTGGACAGGTGTACCTAATAAAGTGGCCGGTGAGTGTAGGGTTTCTGTTATGTTTTGGTACCTTAAAAAAAATTCCAAACATTTTCTTGTTTTTAAATTTGCGCAGCACTGTTTTCTGCGACCAATACGTTTTTTCTACTTCTACCGACGCACTTGAGTGAGGTGGCATTTTTTTTCGGGCTGAAGTGTGTTTTATATTGCTACCAGTTTGGAACATATGGGACTCTTTTGATTAAATTTATTAAAATTTTTAGAGGACGTGAAATGACCAAAAAAACTTTGGCATTTTGATTATTTTTTCTTCGATGTGGTGATAGCAAACATGGAGAACTTTTTCATTATTTGATTATTTTTTATTTGAAAAATGGCAAAAGGGGGGTGATCTGAACTTGTAATTTTTTTTTTACTGTAACTTTGAGTCCTCCTAGGGGGCTTCACCACTAGGGGGTGCAACGTTTCTACAATCTAATGCATTGTATAGACAATACACTAGAATGTACCAATATGGCAGTTTTCCCACTTCTTGCCTGGGACAGGAAGTAGTAAAACAGAAAACATGGCGGCGATGGAAGCCCTCACAAGGCTTTCAGCTGCCATGTTCACTGATCGGGAAGCGGCACCGTTTCTCATTGACTTAGACGGCGCGGCCATCTTCAGACGCCGACCCCCTCCCGCACTGTAACCACCTGGTGTCAGCTGCAATTAACACCTAACGCCCGCCGAGCTGCGATCCCATTAAAAGCCTCTTTACCGGCATCAGGACGTACTCATATGTCCATTGTCCGTAAAGGGTTAAGGACATTAAAGGGAACCTGCCACATAGGTTATGCCCCCCTTGCTGAGGACAGCACAAGCCAGTGTCAGATCTGCTGTTTCCAGCGCTGTGTCCATTATTCTGTAGGATGCAGCAGTTTCAGGACAAGATGTGCAGGACAAGATGGACTTTTTAATGGTGTCCTTGATTGTACCTTAGATTATGCTGGGAAACGAAAAAAAAACGTACTCGCGCCATGTTTGTGGGGGTTTTGTTTTTCCAGCGTCCACTCTTCGGTATAAGCGATGTGTTATCTTTATTCGACAGGTTGATACGATTCTGGCAATACCAAATTTGTAGGATTTTCATTATGTTTTTGTACCATTCTAAAAAATCCAAACATTTCTATTTCTTAAATTTGCGCGACAGCCATTTTCTGCATCCAATAACTATATTTTTGTTCTTCCACCTGTGGATCTGAGGCATTTTTCGCTGGCTCCTATATGATCTCGCCAGGGAGGGGGTGGGTGCGAATTGGAGTGAGAAACGCTGCACGGTTCTTCTTCTCATTCATTTAAATGCTGAGGCCATTATCGCCAAGCGTCTAAAGGGCGAAACAGCAGGGAATGGAGCCGGATCTTTTCCCTGCTGTCAGTTGCAATTAGCAGTCGGCACCCACCTCTTATATAGCAGGGTTACTGTGTTATCCCGTTATATTAGACCTTACCGGGACCAGGACACATCATGTGTCAGTAAGGGAATAAAGATGGTGATTGGTGTTTAATCAAATATTTTAGTTATGTTCAAAACCTGCACAGACCAATTAAACATGAGACTTGTTTTTAGGACTGTGAGGAAAATTACAAAAGATGACAAAAGCCCCCTCCCCCACACACATTCTGCAGATTGCAGAACGTCACCCAAGCTCCCCCATGGCTCAACACATGTCCATGAAGAAGCAATCAATTAAACAAAAGACACATGTCCCCAAATCAGATGCAAGGCCTGACTGCTCCCAATCCAGATAGGAGACCATCCCAGCAGGGAGCCTGAGCCTCAAAAGAATCCTCAGTAATTTTGTTAGCACCTGGCCAGGGCTAGGGTACACATGTGCTCAAAGAAATGTAGCAGTCCCAACGGTGCTGAAGTTTCATAAGAAATCATGGAATAACCGTGCATCCCGGGCACACCCCAATTTCATATTATTAATATGAAGCGTCCCACACAAATATCTGTCACTCCAGACGTTTATAGGGCACACAGACAGGGAAAAACCAAAGGCTGGTACAAGGAACAGAAACCCATTGTTTGGTACCCAGTCTTGGCTCGGACCCACCCGGTTCAGATAGACACGAAGCTGCGGTATTGTCCTGCCGTGATATGATCCGTTTTGTGTCCAAAGCCAAAAACAGCATGGCCCAGGAAAGAGGAGAGTGTAGACTGTCCCAGGAACGTGAGAGGGTGTGACAGGGGGTATGACATGGGATGTCCCAGTACAGTGATAAGTCGAAGTCCAAATGGGCCTAGGGCCGTCTCCATTGGGCAAGGGGGTTATGCCGAGCGTACTGGAGAAATCCAGAATCAGCAGGCTGCATTCACCCCTTTGTATGCCAGGTATATAGACACATCTTGCTGCCTCCCTGTAACCATATCCGTATTTTCACCGCTGACCAATATCTGTATAGTTATACCTCATGTATGTATTGTTTGTCTAGTGTGCCCCCCAAGGCAATTAAGCCTTTAAATTTTAATCCTGAGCTGGTCTGTTGTCTTGATCGCCCCGATCTCACATGTCCTTATTCTTGGTTTCTAAAATATCGTTCCCCCAAGGCAGGTTCCGGGCCTGTTATGAGCCTGTAACAAACCAAGCTTATAGCTAATGAGGAACTGGTGGCAGTCTACTGGGCTGGCAGAGCCCTGTTTACCCAGTGTGGGTAAACAGATCTCTCCCAGCCATGCAGGGTTGTGGGCGAGTGGGGTATCCTCTCGCACTCCCTGGGTTTTCCTGTGCCCGTGTGTGAAATCGTATCCGGCTGACATTGTGTACCCTGAAGGGGAGCGAAATGTCATGAATATACCCCAAGTCAGACCGTTAACCCTTGAGTGGCCGCGGGCTTTTCCTGAAAAGGACGATTGTCAGGATTCTGCTATAACGTCTTCTCTGCAGGCGATCGGTCACTTGTACCAAATCCAACAGAAAAAATCTAATGGATTCTTACAGAGGTTTGGCCATCTCACAAAATCCCTTAAGTCGACCTGCAGATCACTACGAGCTGACCTCAGAGACTTGGGAGATGGCGACACTTGTGCGGTTCTCTCCCGTCATTTCTATGAGTGTTCTGAATATAGCCAAGCGAGGGTGTTGACATACAGAACGTGGAATCATTTATAACCAAAATGGAAACATTTTCAGCTCGCCTTTGTCGAGGGTACACGAAATCTGCAGGACTCTGACATCCCCAAAATAGTAATAGAAATGGAAACAACTACTTCAATGAAGCAAATGATTGATGAGCTGTGATTAAGGACTGATCTAGTCTGAAATGCGTAAGGTGATTTGCTTGCACGTGAAGCTCTGATCTTCTTGTGTTTTTATTATTACAAAGTAATAAGTTGTAATGTTTTTTCTACATTTGAAGAAGCTTTGGAGGCGAAGCCGAATCATTTACTTCATTGAAGTAGTTTTCATTTCTGTTGCTCGTGTATAGAAATTAATGGGGGAGAACTGAACAAATGCGACCACTTCTCATTCCACAAACCGATCGTCCCCCTCTGGTGTCTCCACAGGTGTCCTCACTGTCCTGACCCTGACATCACTCTCATCAGGAAGAGTCTATGTGCGGAGAGGAGCAGACATCACCGACTGCATTAAGAATTGTTCTCATACAGAAGGCCACTTAATGCTGTACAAGAAATGTGGAGCTGATGAGACTGAATTACTCAGACAGAAGTGTAATAGTCTGCGGAAAACTAATGACTCCGATCCCAGATCCCACCTGGACACAAGCAGCGGGTGCTGGACCCTGACAGATGCCAGGAAGGACGACTCCTGTGAGTTTGATGCTGTGTATTATGGACAAAGAGGAGAAGTCCGGAGAGCTTTAAACATCACTGTACTAGGTAAGAGCTGATGGATCACACAGCAGGAGACATCTTTCTATTGTCCTCTATGGGGAACCTGAATTCTGTCCTCATGTAATAGAGGGCCGGGTAAAAACATGGCATTGGGCCACGGGGGGACTTTTTTTTGTGGGAGGGGACGCAGTTTACATGACAAAGGGTCAAAAAGGGGAAATTTTAACGGGGGTGTAACAGAAAGGGGCTAGCACTCTTCCCCAGCCCCCAAACATCCAGGGCCCGGGCTGATGTCACATGACGAGGGTTCAGTAAAAAGGGGGCAGGTACGGGGTTGTGACAGCAGAGCAAGCACTCTAACCCCCACCACCTAAAACCCCAGTCCGGGGGTTTTGGGGATGCCACAAAAAACTGAGGGTCAGAAAAGGGGGCGGGAAACGGGGTGGACAGCAGAGCTGGGCACTCATAAAACACCACCCTAACCCATGCCCCATGCTAAAGCCCACATGCCTGAGGGTTCCCCCCGGACCTTCTCCTGAAATTTCCCCGACCCGGGTTCTCATCTCCAGCACCCACCAGTAAGGGGCACCCGGGCTGGTAAGGACTTTTCGAGCTTCCATTTCACGAGGGGGAGGGGCGGGAACCTGGGCCCTGAAGGGGCGGCCTCCCCCTGACAATACCCGGGTGATAATAAAATTTAGGACCGTTTATCCCAAGGCCCAGAGAACAAACCCGGGAAAAGGGGACTCCGGGGCCCGGGAAACACAAACCCAGTCGTGAGGAGCCCCGGGGAAAAACCCGCGGGTTTAAATAGGAAAAAGCGGGAAAAATACACCTCCACACCCTTCTATCCCCCAAGTGAAAGGAGTTTAAACAGGTAAAAGGTAAAAAATTTGGGGAAAAAAATACAATCTCCCCCCTTCTAAAACCCCCAGTGCTGGAGATTACAGGTAAGAGGGGTTTTAAAATGGGGTATTAAAACACCTCACACTTTTTTAACCCCATGAAACTGGAGATTACGGTTTTAAAGAGGGGTGGGGGAAAAATCACTCATGACGGGCATCTCTCCTTAACTTATCCTAGTCAAATCTACAAAGGGACCCACTCCCCCGGGGAAAACCCCAAAATTTAAAATTAACACCCAGTTAAACCCAAATTGAAAATCCCCTTCTATAGGAAGCTGCGCAGCAGGAGGGGCCCCCAACAAAAGGGTCCTTTTTTCAATTAAAAGCACCTGAAGACACATGTGCACTCCCCAAAAACCCCAAGAACAAAGATTTTTGAAAAAAAAAACCAACCCCAAACTCGCTCCCCTTGTTATTTCATAAAGATCATAAAGATTTATAGGCCACCCCGATCTAAGTGGGTCTAGGCGGTTTCATATTTTAAAAAAATTTTGGAAAACCCCCCCAACAAAACCCCCAAAAAACAGGGTTTGCACGAGGCGGGGGACCGAAAATCCATAACTGGACTTAGGGATCCATAGATAGGGGGGGCCCTGACATATTGCGTATGTAGGCCCAAAGCCGGTTCTGATGATCCCCCGGGCTCGGTTCTTCCCCAATGCTCGGGGGGGTTTAAAGGGGTCCATTTTTTATGTTTCATCAAAAATTGAAATGACCAAGTGGGAGGAGTTCAAAGACCACCCCGGGGTGTGTGGGGGCTGCCACGTGGGCTGCCCCCAATTACAGAAAATTAACGGGAAACCCAAAGGGGGGCCCAATTCGTTGAAATTCAGGAGGGAGAAACCTGACATCTTTCCCATATTCCAGAAGAATTCCACGGCAGTGTGGGGCCTGCATCCAACCCCCCCATGGGGGCCCTGAGCACCAAGCAAATCCGGGAACTGGACCCTTTTAAAAACCTCCCTTTAAAATTCCCAAACCCCAATACTGAAATTTGAAACCTCTGAATTTTAAACCTGTAAATTATAAACATTTTGTATAATTTGTCAATTTGCCCCCCAAAGGCTAATTAAATCAAAAATTTAAAATCGGGTTTTTAAACTGTCTTGACTTTGGGCCTCACCCCGCCTAGTATCTCCCCTATAATTTTAAGCACCCCAAGGCATTTCCCGGGCCTTGTTATAAGTCGGTAAAGGCCCGGGCCCTTAAAAACCAAAACTAAAAACGGGTGGCAGCCTTTTGGGCCCTAGCAGATTTCCCCCTTTTAAAACCATTTGTGGGTAAAGGGGAACCCCTGGGCCTGCAGGGTCATGGACGAGAAATTGGGCGATCCCCATCCTCCTTGGTCTTCCGAACCCGGGGCGGACGGGGGTTTAACATGAAACATTTAATTCTGGCGGCCCTTGTGTCCCCCAAGGGGGGAAGCGAAAAGGGCCCACATACACCCCAAGTCAGGCCGTCGACCCTAGAGTGTCCCCGGGGGGGGCGGGCTTTACCTGACAGATTGGGGGGCAGCGGTGGTTTTCAAAAACAATAGGGTTGGGAAATGCCCCCGTACTCACAGACATTTTAAAAGGGAAACACCAGCGGGTGGCTTTTGCTGCTGGGGTCTTAAATTACTCAGCACTGACAATTTTCATTTTCAAAAAAAGGGTTTTGGGGTTGCATTCGGGTTGCAGTTTTTGTGCAAAAACCCAAAGGGTGTTGCAAAAATGGCTGGTCGGGGCAAGGCAAAAGCTGTAGGCCCAGAGGAAACATTTTTTAAAAGTTACCCAGGGGGACCCTCCCCAAACCCCAGGAAAATGGACTATGAAGGCGAGGAGGAGTCCCACTCGGGCCCCTAAAAGGACCCCATAAACAGGTGGTCAAGGCACAGGGGGGCAGCTCACCCCACAAATTCCCCTCAAGCGCCCTGGCAAAGTTTTTGAGGCTGGAGACCTCAATCCCTAAAAAGGCCCTCCTAAAGCTGCAGAACCGCAAGGGGGATAAGGCGGAAGCTGCAAACTTAAACAAAAGGATAGGGGGGCCCACCCCAAACGTCGGAGGGGGAACCGGAAAAAGGGCAGCATAAAGCGTGCCCCAACAATTACAGGTGCTTCCCCCTGAAAAAGGGCCCCATCCTTTCCCGGCCAGTCAAGGCCTCCTGAGCCCGGTCCAAAATTTTAAGGGCGGAGGATTTTCCCCCATGCGGAAAAGGGGGGAACCTGGACCCCTTTCCCCTTGCGGGCTTTCCAAAAAAAATTTTGGGCCCCCAGCCCCAAATGTACCTTGAGGCCCAAAGGGGTCCATTTTCAAACTCCTCTCCAGAGGTAAACCCCCTGGAGATCTTCGGGGCCCCTGCCCCCGATGCCACCCTGACCAATGAGAAGTCAAGAAAGGCAATTGTTTCCGGAGAAACAACCCACCCTGAGTTTTAAACGGGAAAAACTCCGGATTTTGCAGCAGGCCCCAACAGCCCTTTGGGGCCGACCAAAATGCAAGCCCTCCGGGAAGCATCGACCAGGGGCCCTTGGGGGTTAAAGAATCCCCCATCCGCACTAAAAGGAGTTTCATCGCCACGGAGCAGTTTTTGTGGAACCCCCCGAGGACCCCCAAAGCAGCATTTTCGTGCCCCGGAAACCAGAGGGGGCCACCCCACAGCAAACCTTTTGGATGAAATTTTCCAACAATGGGGCCACCGGAGGCCAGGAAAAACACCCGGGAGGGGGGAAAAGACCCCCCCGGGGCCATTGTTCCCCCCCCCAAACCCAGGGGCCCCCACCCATGTTTCCACATTTTTGGGGGGGAAACCCAAAGACTTGCCCACCTATGCAAACAGCCGGACATTAAAAGGGCCGAAAGTCCCCTACGCCAGAAGGGCCCCCTCCCACCCCCTTTTTCCAAGGCCCCCAATGTTTTTTTTGGTGGGGGGGGGGAAGGGCCCCCTTGATAACTCCCCAGCCAGTCACCGTAGGCGGGTTTCTAGGCCATGGAACTCTTGGACACCCGGCACGGAGATGATTTTGGGGTTCGGCCTAGCGTTGCCCCCCAAAGGGAAAAGGGATACCTGGGAAAAACCCACGCTGTCCCCCCAAAATTTGGGGGCGTTGGGGCCGGCGCTGCCAGGGGGCCAAGGTGAAATTTTTGGACGGGGTGCCGGACAGGTATGGGGGAAATTTGGGGGTATCTTCGAACATTTTCAGCTAGTTTTTTTGTTGGGGAAAGATTTTGGGGGGCGGGCCCTTTTTTTTGGGGCCCCCCTAAAAGCCCCAAGTCTGCTCCCACCAAATGAAATTTGGTGCCCATCCAACCCTTTTAATAATTTGGACCCTTTTTGTTAACTTTCCCATACTGAGGGAGAAAGGGGGTGAAAATGGTGTGTTCCTCCCCAAACCTGGGGGAGAGGAATAATTTTCAGGGGGTTGCAATAGGCACAGGATGGTCCAGAAAGCCTGCGGGGATTTTTGTCCTCGGGTGGGGGCCCTCAGGGGGGACAAACAAGGGCAGACAGCTGTGGGGGAGGCAAGCATTTTGAGGCAGGTCCCAGGAAAGGCCACAGAAACAGGATCTCCCACACCAGGGAAAAACAGTGGCAGACAGCTGCGGGGGGGAAGCTTTCGGGTAGGCGGGGCCCCCAGGAAAGGCCACAAAGCAGGTCTCCCCAAAAACCCATGTGGGGCCGGGTTTAAACCCCAAGCGGGAACTGGCACTTATATAGCCCGCCGAGGGGGAGGAGCCCCACCAAAGCGGTTGCAGCGGCCCATGGCCCTGTCACGCGCATTTTGGGAATTTCCCAGGGGGCCAGGAGGCCCCTGGGGGGGCCCCAAAGGGTTATCCTCCCCAAATCGGCCCGGGTAAGGCCAGGGTGGGCCCGGGGGCCCGGGAGATAGGCCCGGGGGAAACCCGACAGATCTTTGGCAGTTTTTTTTCCATTCGGCCAGGGCTAGTCGAGAGTTTTTTCAGGCGGGATATTGGCTGACGACAGCCTGAAAGCCCCAAGGAGCAGAGGGCACAAAGCCACCCTTGGACACTTGAGGGTCCGGTTTGGGTTCCCCCGGGGCAGGGCCCCCGGGACCGACGGTTTGGTGATACCCATCCTTTTCAGGGGGCGGAGTTGTTGCAGGTTGCGCATGAGATTCCGAGGGCCGGACCCCCGGGGGAAATCACCAAGCCCAAAGGGAAAAGGGCGGGCCCACCCCATTTCTACTGGCCAAAAGGGGGAACAAAAGTGGCGGCCTACTGCCTTTCCCGGCGACACCTGTCAAGGGGGGGAAAGGCGGGGGAGAGGCCCAAAGCCCCACTGGTAAACCCCTGCCTATCATAGAAGAGCCTTTCAGGAGGTGGCTGTTGGGTTTAAAAAGGGAAACCCCGCCATTCCCAGCCCTTTTCCCGGGGAAAGCTTTCCCCACTGAAAGGTAGAAAACCAAAAAACTCGGGACCCCCGAAAACAGTACCCCCCGGCCTTCCTCAGGCCGACAAGGGAAAACCCCGTTCCCTTTCGCAGGGGCCAAATGCTTGACCCTTTTTCCCGGGCCCAAATACCTGAAACCCTCATGGATCTGAGCCGGGGGTATTGGCAGATTCCCCCACCCGGGGGCAAGGGAACGTTTTGCCCTTTTCACCCCCATTCAGAAAATATAAAGAGTCCAATTTTCATTTCCCTTTTTGGGATGAAGAATGCCCCTGCCACTTTCCCCGCGGGTGGTAAAAACGCTGCTTTAAAAGGGAACTAAGGGGAAAAGCGGCTGCGACCCGGATGACATAGCTGTTTTCCGGGGCCCACCTGGGGGGATACCCCCAGCACCCCGAACGGGATGGCTTGGACGGATCCCAAGGCAGGCTTGACCAAACAAATTTTTGGGGGGGGAAAAAGTGCCCCGCTGGGCAAAAGAGTTAGGTCCCCCTACCTGGGGGACCGGAAGGGGGAGGGGGCCTTTAAGCCAAGCCCGGAAAGTTTGGGGAAACCACACATCCGGCCTACCCCCCCGGACCCCAAAACAGGATGTCCCTTTTTTGGGGACCCCCTGGGGACAAAAAGAGGTTATTCCCACAAATATAGTACCTGGCAAAGCCCCTGACGGGGCCCACCCGGGGAAAAGGTTTCCCTCCCCAAATCGATTGGAAAAAACGACTTTCCCGGGCGGCCTTCCCGGCCCCAAAGGGCCCCCTTGGCCAGCTCCCCAGTACAAAAAGCCCCCGACTTCCCCGCCCGGGTTTTTAGTAAAAAACCGACGCCCGTGACTTTGGGCCCCGGGGCAGTGCCAGCCAGGTGTAACAATGGACAGGGAAAAAAACCCATTTGTACCGAGCCGGGAAACTTCCGCTGAGGGGGAAATGGCCTTTCCACCATGGAGAAGTGAATGCCTGGGAAAATTTTGGGCCCCAGTGGGGTGCAGCCCCACCTGTACGGGCGTTTTTTCAAAAGTGGAACAGACCACAACCCTCTGAGTGGGTTTTTCACAAACCCCCCGGAACCAAAGGGGGGTTTTTCAAAGCTGGAGCCTAAAACAACCCCCAAAAGTACCACTTCCCAATTTGCCCCCCCTGGAAGGGCCGAGACCAAAGGGGGGTTTTCCCGACAGGAAATGGGTCAGCCAGGGTCATGGGAGAGCACCGAAAAAGTAAAAGCCCCCCCACCCCCTTCAAAAAGGGGGGAGGGTAGGAAAATTCCACTCATGACAGTCATCTCCCTTTTAACTTTATAAATAGTCAATCCCGATAAAAAAAAAGGGCCCCCCCCCAGGAAAGCCTCAAATTAATTAAAAACCCACTCAGACCATTGTAAATCCCCTTCTAAGGAAGCTAGCACAGCAGGGGGTTGACCACAAAAAAACCTCTTTTTTAAATTTAAATTTGCACCTGAAGACACATTGCACTCTCCAACCCAAAAACAAAGACTTAATAAACCAACCCCAAACCCGCAGCCCCGATATTTATAAAGATTTTTAAAGGGATCCGTTAAAACATGTATTGGGGTTTCATATCTTAAAATATGGAACTCCCCGCACACATGGCCACCACTCCCATGTTTGCACGAGGCAGGGGGACCGATAAATCCAGAACTGGACTTAGGGAGTCCATAGGATAGGGGTGTCTGATATCAGGGCGTAGTGTAGTTCCAGCCGGTTCTGATGATGCCACCAGCTCGGTTCTGTCCCAATGCCCTGCCGCGTCATGGTCCATTTTTGTATTTCAGTCAGAAATTGCATGACCAGAGTGGGAGGAGTTCATAAACCATCTCAGGGGTGTGGGGGCATGTAGGGGGTTTGCACGTGGGCTGTCCCATTACAGATATAAGCAGGAAGCCCGGGTGGGCCCCAGTCGTTGAAATTGAGGAGGGAGGTACCTGACATCATTCCAGCATTCCAGAACTCATCCACGCAGCGTAGGGCCGCATCCACCCCCCCTTTGGGGGCCGAGCACCAAGCAAATCTCCAGTAACTGGACACATTTATCTGCCTTTGAATTCTAACCATATTTAAATATTTTGCCCCTCTGAATCTTACCTGTATATTATCATCTTTTTGTATATATTTGTCTAGTGTGCCCTCCAAGGCAAATTTAAAAATCTATAAACTTTAATCTGAGTTAATCTGCCCTTGATCATGGGCCTCACACCGCCAGTCCCGGGTCGTAATAATAGCTACCACAAGGCTGGTTCCGGGCCCCTTGTTATAAGTCAGTAAGTCATCTTATAACCAAACAAAGAAACTGGTGGCAAGCTATTGGCCTAGTAGAGTTCCATTTAACCAGTGTGGGTAAACAGATCTCTCCTAGCCGTGCAGGGTCGTGGACTAGTAGTGCGTTCTCTCGTCCTACCTGGGTCTCCATGTGCCCGTGCGGACAGGGGTTAACGGTGAAACAGTATCTGGCTGACCTTGTGTACCCCTAAGGGGCAACGCAATGTCACGATACACCCCAAGTCAGGCCGTCGACCCTAGAGTGGGCCAGCGGAGCGGGCTTTTTCCTGACAGAGGGGTATTACACACACCTCACACCTTCTATACCCCATGTTCTAGAGATTACAGGTAAGAGGGGAAATTACTGGGTATTAAACACACCTAACACCTTCTATAACCTCATGTGCTGGAGATTACAGGTAAGAGGGTATTACTGGGTATTTATACACACCTAAACACCTTCTATAACCCCATGTACTGGAGATTACGGGTAAGAGGGGTATTACTGGGATTACCACAACCCACACCTTCTATACCCCATGTGCTGAATTACAGGTAAGATGATATTACTGGGGTTTTATAAACCTCATATCTTCTATACCCCATGTGCGGAAAGATACAGGTTTAAAGAGGGTATTACTGGGTATTATACACTCACACCTTCTATACCCCCATGTGTGGAGATTAAACAGTAAGAGGGGTATTACTGGAGTATTATACACACCTCACACCTTCTATACCCCTGTAGTGCTAGTGAAATATGTGACTATTTGATGTCATAATCTCCATTTCTTGTATATTAAAATAATAATAATTTCCATTGTTGTATCACAAGCTATAATCACACAGGCTTGCATATCTCTGTTTAGCTCTCAAGCCTACAGACTTCACTTAATTTACGACCTAAGGGGGCTGCATCGTCTGGTTTTGAGTGATTCTGTATTTTCTTATCTTAGCTGGCCCCTCCATGATACAAGATGAGGTCGTACAAAAGAACTTTGTATTCTAAGTGGACACAATACGTAGGTTGTGTCTGCCTGTTTTTTTTGTTTAAAGACTTATAAAACCAGGATGGCTTATGGTGATTTTTTATTTTTTTTTGTAAACATAATTTTTTAAAAATTTTACAATGAAAAAAACATACAATAACTGTCCAATAGATGAGATACCACTTGATACACAAAGAAAAAATATAAGGCATCATTAGTACAAATAAGAAAAGTACTAAGCAATGAAAGTACAAAATAGCACTAATGACATACTTTGGCATCATAATAATAAGGATGAAGCAAAAGACGTCTCCATCTTCACTAAAGAAAACAAAAAATAATAAAAAAGTAACCCCCCCCAATAAAAAAACAAAAAACAACACAGAACAGTGGTACCCATACGCAGTTATGTATAAGAGACATAATCACATACACCTATGTAATCAAGTAAGGTCTGGAATAAAAGGTGAAAACAAATCCTGTGCTGATACAATGCTGCGAGATCGTCACACGGCCCCCGTCCCCCAAAGCCCAAGGGAGAGAAATAGATAGAGGACAAATTCACCCCAAACTCTGACGCACAATTACCCAGGGAGTATCCAGGGCGTGGTGTCAGGATATGGCTGAGCTAAAGCTCCCATGTTATGGGGTACAGACATCCAAACCCCCCAGAGTGCCCGCTAGTCAAGAGGAGAGATACCAGGAGGTGTAAACAAGAGGCTGCATGATATCCTTGATCTCCTGGGGGGTGTAAAAGTTACCTATGAACTCCTGCCATTTCTTGAAAAATTTAGAGCATTGGGTTTCCTTAGTCCTGATGATGTCGATTCTGTCCATTTCGAGATGATGTTTGACCACCTGGATCACTTCCTGCAATGTAGGGACAGTTGGTTCCAACCATTTGGCCAGGAGGCTTCTTTTAGCCGCTAATAATAATGTGCAGAATGTGGTGTGTTCCTAAAATGTTGTGGTAAATTATGGAACAGGAGCTGTGTTGGCTCTAAAGTTAATGACACCGAAGCTTAAGATTCAGAGTTTGTATGACTGTCTCCCAAACTTCATGGTTTCCACACAGGTCCATATACTATGGACAAAATCCGTGCGGGGGTGCCACACTTGGGGCAGGACGTCAAACGGTCTGGACAAGCTGGATGGGGGGGAATATTAAAGCCGTAAATTGCGGAATGGGCAATTCTAAAGAATGTGTCTCTCCACTATATATTTATGGATCTTCAGCCATCCCTGGAGAATTGTATCAGAGATCTCCTGGTTAGGGTAGACCTCTCCCACTTAGCAAAAATCCTGCAAGGCCCCTCGTCTTCTGAATGCCTACGAAGACCAGCATATAGCGCTGATAGAGAGTGGTCTGTTGAAGAAGTAGGGCCGATAACATTATAAAAAGCATTCAACTTAAAATGCGACGGCTTTAATGTCCTTTTTTCTAAAAAAACTACTTTTGGGGAAATGGGCCCAAAAAAATCCCCGGAAGGGGTGGAAAGGGAAATATTTTTTGAGAAAATTCTGAGAGAGAGTAAATCCTTTGGGGGGAAAGGGGTGAAAAAGCGGGAAAAATATTTAAAAATCCCTTTTCCCCCAGATTTTTAAAATTGGGGGGTTATAAAGGGAAAAGGTTTGAATTCTGGGGTCATGGTGATTTTTTAAAAGGCCCTTTTTCCCCAATTGTTGAGGACGCTTAAATTGGTGAGGGTCCCTGGAGTTCCCTGTTCCCCTTTAAAACCCCTTTTGGGTTTTGGAAGCATAAGGAAAGGTGAAGTCAATTTAAAGGTGGTTTGTTTTGGGTAAGTATTTACCTTTGAAAAATAATATTTGGGGCCAAAAACTGTCCCCAAAATGCCCACACTTTTTTTCTGTAACGTTTATTCTCTTATTTTTAATTGTTATTTTTAAACATAAATTGGGTTTCCCTTATTTTAAAAATAAAAAATTGGTTTTACCCTAAATGTTTAAATTGGCCTTCTTTAAAAAGCTGGACCTAAAACCCTGTATTGACAAAAGGGGCAAAAAAAACCCCCTGTACTGGAGATTACGGGTTAAGGGGGTTTTTAAATTTGGGGTAAAATTTCCCAAAAACCCCCAACACCTTCTATACCCCATGTGCTGGAAGGGGCGATTACTGGGGTATTATTTAATCTCCCCCACCCCTATACCCCATGTGCTGGAAAACCAAAGGTTTAAACAGGGGTTTTAAATGGGGATTTTAACACCATCAACCTTCTATACCCCATGTACTGGAAAATTAAGGTAAGAGGGGATTTAACTGGGGTATTTTTTCAGACATCACACCCTTCTAAAACCCCATGGCTGGAGATACGGAAAAAGGGGTTTAATGGGGTATTTTTCGACCTCACCCTTTTTTATCCCTCATGTGTTGGAGTTTAAGAAAGGGGGGGTTATTACGGGGGGTTTGTTTAAAGCCCTCACCCCTTCTATCCCCCATGTGTGGGTTTTAAGGTGGAGGGGTATTATGGGGATTATACACCCTCACCCCCTTTTCTTTTTACCTCATGTGCTGGAGTTTAAGGAAAAGAGGGGTTTTTTGGGGGTATTGTCAAAATCAACCCCTTCTATCCCCATGTCCCCTGGGGATTACAGAAAAGGGGGGTTATTACTGGGGTATTTTTACAACCTCCCACCTTCTTACCTCATGTGCTGGAGTTTTCAGGTACAAGGGTTTTGAAATTAAAAAGGGGTATTAAAAACCCCCCCTCACCCCTTTTCTACCCCCCATTTTGCTGGAGATTAAAAGGTTTTAAGAGGGTATTACGGGGTATTTTACAACTCACCCCCTTTTTAAAACCCATGTGTTGAGTTTTTACGCTGAACCCTTTAATTCCCCCTCCTTGTTTTGTTGATGTGAGGGTCCTGGGTGTTGGTGAGACCCTTGCTTTTTAATTTGTTTTTTCCCTTTGGTTTTTAAATTTATCCACAGATTTTTTGTATACATTGTTTTTACCCACGGGACTTAGGGGATGAACTGAAATAAGGGGTTTTTTTTAAAAATTAATATATAAAACATACAGCCCTGAAGGTCACGTGTTCCAGGTCCCCCAATTGGGAGGGGTCGTCACTCTTGGTCGGGTTGGGTTTGGTGTTTTGTATCTGCGGGGAATCTTTCTGGTGGGTCAGCCTTGGGGAATTTTTTTTCTGTTTTTTAAAAAAGGGTAAAAACATGCAAAAAAATTTGGGGGGAGAAAGTGACTACAAGATTTTGTCATCGGTTAGGGTTGTTGTTTTGGAGGAAGATGGGGTCCGAGCTGTGGTGATGAAGAAAGATAAAGGTCTGGGGGATGTGGAGAAGATGATGATTGGTCACTTAGAAGAACATGTCCGTACCCCCAGGAGCGGATCAGAGCCAGGTGCCGTTATATTCAGTGATTACTTTCCAGCTTCTTTTTCCTGATCAGCAGCAGGTGAAGTACATGTGGTGACGCGCAGTCCTGGTGTGAACGCGCCATAGGAAATGTATGTGACCAGTGTAAGGAGACTGGACAGCCAATGTCATGTACCCGAGTGTCCGAGACTGCGGGGCCCCAGGAGAGGAGGCAGAGGGGGTTATCTGATGTTGCCATATGCACAGTGACCTTTATGGGATAGAGGACACATGACTGATCAGAGGAAAGCATGTGTATAGGAAGGCATCCCTAACCAGGCTGATCTCCATTGCTGTGTACAGCCGCCATGTTCCTGTATGGAGAGCACAATCCCCCACCATGATCAGTAGATGACTCCCCTCTGCCTCCAGCTCTGACCCAGAGACGCCGGTGACCAGTCCAGCAGTGGTGATGAGAATATATTGTATGACATCCCCATCACACTGATGATAGAACTTGTTTCCTTCTAGATTCTCCTCATCAGGATCCCCACAGGATGAATGGATCAGGGGTCTCCGCACTATGACTGGCCTCCATCACGTGGATACAGATTTCACCGTGTTCACCAGAAGATGTTATTTTTACCATATGTATCATGTACTGTGAGTCTTTAGGTGCAGGGTGAACACAAATTATTATAATGATGAGGAGCTGTAATACCACACACATTGCAAGTATGAAGCCCTTTTGATGTGTATCAGATATAGCCAGAGCATTATTAGAAGTAATAATCTGTGGATTGTGGCAGAGTGACCTCAGCTGATCCATTCTCTCCCACAGAGTTTTTTACTACGGGAAAACCGGGGGTCGCGTCATGAGGGCCTGGGCTGGTGGGAGAAGTGACTTTTTTGATGTCCCCTAGGTTATGCATTTGTTGTATTAGTTTTCCCCCGCAGTAACTGGGGGGCTTTTCCAGAATGGCTGTAGTGATGGATGGGAAGCCTGTACAGACTACTATATTGTACTGTGTAATTGTTTTGTGATACTGGACGGTAGGCCCAGACCACTGATAGAGAGGGACTCTTTGGGCGATATGTCCAAAAAGAGACGCTGCCATGCTAGTTTTATGGTGCATTAAGTCAGTTAAATGCACTGAATGAAAAACCTGTCACAAAATGGGTGTGGTTCCTTGCCTTCTGGGCCCTTGATAATTTAGCACAGAGGTGGACATGTATGAAAATTGTTTGGTCAAAGACTTTTTTCTGTTCCATAGCAAAAAAATCAGGCCCCTATTTATTTTTCAGGCACTATATGAAATGAAGGGAACTCTGGTTGCTTTTGGGAAAAAGAATCTTAGCCCAAGACAGTTTTCATAATGGGCCCATAGTGTATATTGCAAAATCATTTTTTCGCTTTTTAGGATTCAAATGTTGTGCTGGGGGGGAAAGCGCCGTTTTGGTATTTCAGTTAATTTATAAATAGGGCAAAATTTTTTCGGGTGCCAAATAACCAAACAATGGTGCATTTTTTTTGGGACATGTGCCCTTTTTGGGTTTTTTTAGTTGCCGGACGGCCGAATTTATTTTTTTTTTGTTTTTTTGACTGAACCCCTTGAAATCGGGTGAGGTCATTTTTTTTTTTTTAAATAAACTTATTTTAGACCCTAATGGGGACAATTATACAAGAGTAGATATAAAACAAAGTACCCGTTTTTTTTTAAAGAATAAAGCAAGTCTTGATTTACAAGGGAATTCCTGACTATTACAGTTAAAATGTCAGAGTTCCCCCATTAAACGGATAAAAAAATAAACCAATTCTAAGTTTCAGAATCTAGATTGTGGCGGTAGAATGAAACAAAAACAAAAAAAAAATAAAATTTACCCCAAAAGTATCAGAGTTTGTATTGGGTGAAAATAGGGGCACAGTTGGTGAATTAAATGGGTCTGATATGAGTCATTGATGCTTATGGACCGTGTTTTGGGTTGGGGTTGTTTACAACGGATTAAGGGCAGGGCGTAAAATTCGGTGTTTCGGGGGGTCGTGTTTATCAGGGTACTCCCGCGGGGGCTCACCCGCCGGCCCCGTAGCATGCTTGTCAGTGGGTGTAAAAGCTGTGAATAAAATTTTGTGTCATTTTCTCCCCCCGGCCGGGGGAGGGACCCTAATCCTGTTTAGAGAAGTGGATTATGTAATTTGGGGGGCATTTCTCCGCAATTTAAGCAGGTAACATACCCAAATGTCTTTAAAATTCTAATGGCTTTGGCGCATCTTCATCGATAAAGTTGGTTAAACGTCCGGGGGCTCGCCCCCTTTTCTCCTATCTTGTCCAATTTGTTCAGGGAGTTTTTCTTTAAAAA
>JAODAL010045679.1:0-31700 GCA_025379985.1 Phyllomedusa bahiana | reverse complement strand
TAAAAAGGGGGAACTTAGGGTTTTGAAAAGCCCCTTGGCCTCATTGCTGGTATAGCAGGATATTCCCATACATTATCAGACTGCCCCTTTGCCATAGCCCTGCGTTTGATTCCTATATATGTCAGAGTAAAGGGACGGTCTCACCTCTCTTTGGCTGTCCCTGTTCAACCACTATAAATACTCTAAAGATAAATAGAAAAATAATAAGTATAAAACATAATCTGCTTTAGGCTGAATAGCCCCCTAGACAGGTGAGGTCAAAAATAGTGCCCAAGATAATTGCCCTCAGCCATGGATAAAAAGACCAAGGTTCATCAGAGCAAGGGATCCCAAAGATGTGGAATAAGGTCACGGTCAGCACTCAACAGAATAGATAAAGATATCAGGTTATTGTCTAACCAAGATAATAATGGTGGCAGGGCCGGACTGGGAACAAAAATCAGCCCTGGCACAAAGCCCCCACCAGCCCACATACAATATCCACTTAAAACATTTTTTGAATGAAATGTCCCTTATTCTCGCACATCGGCACTTTCTAAAACAAACTACACTATAAAGCTGCTTTCACACAGAGCATTTTTTGTGCGTTTTTTATGCGTTTTTGGTGCGTTGTTGTGCAGAAAGGCAGAGTAGTTAATGCTGTACATATCTGCACAAAAAACGCATCAAAAATCCACCAAAACCGCTCCATGCAAGAGCCCCCTAAACACAAGCAAGAAAGAAAAAGTGGTGCAGGGAAATCCCTCATCACAGAGAGGGTGTGCCTTGCTTTACAATCAAGGCACAACCCCCTCCACTGACACTACATAAGCACCAGCATAACCTACAAACCCCATCAATCACATCACCAGTAGTCAGTCACCATCACATGATACACACTGACTCAACACAGAAGTAAAATGACCCCTGACTGCAGGGACTCACAGGAGACGTCTTTCTGTGGGAGTTGTTTCTTCTTCTTTTTTTCTCCATCTGGCCCAAACCTCCATGATGTCTTCCCTGATGAGTCGTTCCTTCTTCTCGAGTCGCCCCTTCCCTTTTTTTTTCCGTCCTGTACAGCATGTAATGTTTTTCTTCTGTGGTCACTACTCTCTCTGTAGAATTTCCACAAATTTATCTTAGACTCCTTTTTTTCCAGCACTTTCCTATCAATTCCCAACTCTGTATAAACTCCCCATCCATAGACCCCAAATAGTAATAGTGCCCATCTTGGTGCCCTACACAGTAATTGTACCGCAAACAGTGTATGTTAGATCATAAAAATTAGAAATTAAAAAAGTCATATAAGTGGCATGTAAATAGGCAGACCCCCATTACGTAGGTATTAAAGACCCCCTATTAGGCAGGTAAGTATAAAGACCTCCTAAAGCAGGTAGCTGGGGCTGTCCCAGGTAATTAGATAGGTAGAGCCAATATTTACCCAAGCAGGGCCAGTTCTTAGGCAGATAAGGCTAGTTCTTGGGCAGGCAGGGCCAGTAATTAGGCAGGTAGGGCCAGTAATTAGGCAGGTAGGGCCAGTATTTAGGCAGGTAGGGCTAGTTCTCAGGGCGGGTTTAGGGTAGTTCTCAGACAGGCAGGCTAGTAATTGGCAGGCAGGGCCAGTTCTTAGGCAGATAAGGCTTAGTTCTTAGGGCAGGCAGGGCTAGTTTCTTACGCAGGCGGGCTAGTTTTAGGCAGGCAGGGCTAGTTAGGCAGGCAGGGCTAGTTTTTTAGGCAGGCAGGGTAATTTGTAGGCGGGAAGGGCTATTGTAGGCAGGGCAAGCTTTTAGGCAGGCAGGGCTAGTTTGTAGGCAGGCAGGGCTAGTCTGTAGACAGGCAGGGCTAGTCTGTAGACAAGCAGGGCTAGTTTGTATGCAGATAGGGCTAGTTTGTAGGCAGATAGGGCTAGTTTGTAGGCAGGCAGGGCTAGTTTGTAGGAAGATAGGGCTAGTTTTAAGGCAGGCAGGGCTAGTTTGTAGACAGGCAGGGCTAGTTTGTAGGCAGGCAGGGCTCGTTTGTAGGCAGCGGCTAGTCTGTAGCCAGGCAGGGCTAGTTTGTGGGCCCAATAGGGCTAGTTTGTAGGCAGGCAGGCTATTTTGTGGGAAATAGGCTAGTTTTAGGCAGAGGGCTAGTTTGTAGAAGCAGGGTAGTTTGTAGGCGGGCAGGCTAGTTTGTAGGCAGGCGGGGTAGTCTGTAGGCAGGCAGTTGTAGGAAAGGGCTAGTTGTAGGCAGGCAGGGCTAGTTTGTAGGCAGCAGGGCTAGTTTGTAGGCAGATAGGGCTAGTTTGTAGGCAGGTTTCCTCCTTCTCCTCCTCTTCTCTTTTCTTCTGGTCCGGAGCCGGCAGCCGCTCGCAGCAGAGTGCAGGCCATGGGAGCAGGCACGCGATAATGTCATCACATCGTGCGCCTGCCCCGCGGCCTCCTGGGAGCTGAACGGCCAGGATCAGAGGATCTCAGCTGTTCTGCCTCGGCTGCTGTTTGCACCGCGCGGTGCAGGGGGGCGGACCTTTATGGGGTTTCAGGCTGGTTCTGTGACCTGGCCATGCAGCCGTGTGGCGAGGGGGGCCTATCGGCCCCCTGGCACTCGGGGCCCGGTCGCAGATGCGACTATTGCGGCCCCTGTAGCTGTGGTGGCACTCGGGGCCCGGTGGTGGGGGAAACACCAGCCCCCTGGCAGGCGATCGGGCCGGCCCTGCGGCCCGGACCCCAGCGGCCCGGCGGGCAAATGCCCGGTTTGCCCTATGAGAAGTCTGGGCCTGAATGGTGCCACAGCTATACTGAAGGATAGACACCCCCTAAATAGTCCAATGTAAACTCAAATGCCAACCACCTGAACCGGACAGCGGGCAGCTGCCCAGGAGTTATGGTAGTACCACACATGGAAACAGAAGTAGCCAGTGGGGTTGCTTAGTGGATGGCAGGATGACGAGAAGTTCAGTTTTAGTGTGGTTTAGTTTGAGATAGAGAGGACATGATGTCAGAGACAGCGGACAGACAGCCACTGATGTGGGAAGGAGTGATGTTATGGGAAGAGGTGTATAATTTGGTGACATCAGCATAGAGATGGTACTGAAAGCCAAATCTGCTGATGAGAAGGAAAGGACCTATAACTCATCCCTAAGGGACCCCAACAGCAAACAGAAGAGAAGAGAAGGTAAAACCTGAAAATGAGACACCGAAGGAGCGGTGAGAGAGGTAGGACGAGAACCAAGAGAGAGCGGAGGCCAATTTGGGGCTCAGCATGCTGAGGAGAAATTGGTGATGCACAGTGTCAAACGCTGGAGAGAGATCCAGAAGAAGCAACAATGGGTAGTTACCCTGAGATTTAGCTGTGAGGAGGTCATTTGAAACTTTAGCTACAGCAGTTTCTGTGGAGTGTAGAGTGCGGAAACCCAATTGTAGAGGATCGAGAACAGAGTTAACAGAGAGATAGCGGATTAGGCGAGAGTAGACCAAGCGTTCCAGTAGTTTAGGTTAGAGACTAGTTGGTAATGAGCACCACAGTATGCATCCAGGGTGGGCTTTATTAGTAAAGGGGTTGTGATGGTATGTTTAAAGGGAATGTGTCATCAAAATTGACTTTTTGGTTAACTCCATTTTTATGTAAACACTTTTTTAGGAATTTTTTGTTATTTTTTTTTATTTTACATATCAGTTTCAGTATTTTTTTTAATAATTCTCAAGTCCTGCAGTTTTCACTTTGGCCACTAAGCCTAATAATCGTCTGACACTTCCTGTTCTGCTTAGAGAGCTTTTCAGCAGTGCGTGCATTATCAGTAACAGCAGGGTCACACTGAAGGAGACACCATTGTGTACAGATAATACAGAATCCACCAGTCACAAGAGGAGATGTCACAGCTCACCCTCTCCCCTCCCTTCACAGTGAAAAAAACTCTCATATTCAAGTCTATGGGACAGAATCTGTCTTAAGAATCCTATGTGCATGAAGCTGCTGTAAAGTATCTCTCTGACTGCTGTTAAAGCAGTGCAAGCAAGAATGTCTTCCCCACAATCATATATAGACGACCGGATAGAGAAATCTACAATCAGGAAATAAAAACGGCAAAGAGGAAAAGAATATGGATCAGGGGCTTGATTTAATAAGTAAAAAAAAAAAAGTGGTGACAGATTTCCTTTAAATGAGGATGGAAAGATGCCAGTGGAGAGAAGTTACAGATTGCAGTTAATAAGGGAAGATCTCTCCTTAGGGAGAGCGCTATCAGGTGTGTGGAGATGTATACTTCTTTCTTTTATCAAACAGGAAGGGAAGGGGCTTCGGCACAAAAAATTCTTAAACAGGATCTGTTGCCTTCTCCAATATGTCTACTTTAATCAGGTACATAACTAGAGAAGATTGGGCCCCATGGTAACCATCTGAATGCCCCCCACTCCCCACATAAAACCCACTTCTCAAACACAAACATTTACCAGTATTTTTCAATAACATTCATATAGTTACTGAATAAAACAAATATCTCAGCATAGATATCACCATCATAAATGCTACCAAACAAATCCCACTATACCAAGACCAACATTACTAATAACACTACCACATAAGGACCACTACCACCACAGTGACTGAATAATACCCCTACACTATTACTGAATAAAGATCAGCATACAACAGCCAATGTTACCGCTAAACAGTGACTATATAGTGGAAGATACAAGGGCTACACAGGCGCTCTGCAGATGTCCAAGTAATTACAGTGCAGTAACATCCTGGTGACGTCTTGTCTGATGAGTTGTTTGCTTTCCCTTTTAAATGTGGTCCAGTCCACCATGATGGCTTCTCCCGGCCATGACTCATTTCTGCAGAATTTGCCACACAAATATCTTAGAATCCTTACTTTTCTAGCATCTGCCTACCTATTTTCATACCTCCCAACTTTTAGAGATTGCAAATAGGGACACGTTAGCCATGCCTCTGACCACGCCCAAATAAATGACATCACATCAGGTCACACCTCTGACCACACCCATAAATGACATCACATCAGGACATGCTTCTAACCACGCCCCATCAAAACAAAATCATGCCCCACACCTCCACAAGACCAGGGTCAACATAACAGCGGTGTTACTGGGATTTATATGTATTTATATAAAGTAATATATTGTATACACAGAAATCCATACAAATAGCTGTAAGACAATGTTCTATGGATGATACCTCTATATAATGGTCATACAGTGACCAGATAATACCGCTATACAAGGAGCAAATATCCCCGTACTGTTACTGACCACACCAAGACTAATATTATCAATGATACCGCTATACAAAGATCAAATAATTACACCACACCATGACAACATCACCAGCACTTAGTAACTGAATAACACCACAACACCATGACCACATATCACCGCCACATAGTGACTCAGTAATACAGCCATACTGATCCTGAATATAAACCATTACACTCCTACCAATATTCCTGTCATACAGTGACCATATGGGGGGTAGATAGTATTTGCACACAGTCTCTGCAGACATATAAGTGATAGTACGTTGTATATTGAAAAATGTTTTCAAATAAAAACAAGTTTAAAAAAAAAAAAAAAATGATAGTACAATACAATTTAGTGACTCACAGGTGACTTCTTCTCTGTTGGGAGTCGTTCCCTTTCTCCATTCCTTCCAGATCGCCATGACCACTTCTCTTGGCCTCGTCCCTGCAGAATTAACCACACAAACATCTTACACTTTGCACTTCTCCAGCACCTCCCTACCAATTCCCACCTCTGTACAAACTCCCCATGGGGTGATAGATAGAGTAGGGGGATATGGGGTGATACACAGTGGTCAGGGGGTTATAGAGTGTCAGGTGAGGGTTATAGTTTGCGTTGACACTAGGCCACAGGGGTGAGAGAGGAGGTAAAGGCCACAGCTTACAGGCACAATCTCTTGGGGATGGACAGAAGACCAAACCCCGAAGATTGTGGTGCGGCTCTGGCCTGTTCCCCATTCCCTGCACCCCCAGATGATCAGCCACAGACATGACCTTCAGGGGTGCAGGGAATGAGGTCTAATACTATTGGATTCATCAGACTACGTCAGACCAGTGTAGTATCTATTTCTAAACTAACATGGTCAGTGAGGGTCGGTGTTAGGGAGTTTATTTAAATAAATTGCTTTTTTATTTTGTTTCTGTATTATTTTTTTTTCCTTTTTTCCAGTGATAGTAATGGGGGTGTCTGTCAGATGCCTCTATTACTAGCGCTCAGGCTTGGTGTCAGCCAGCGGCAGTTTTTGTCACCCCAAGACCGACACTAACCCCGTGTCACTATCACCCTATTACCCAACACACCAGGGGTACCGGGAAGAGCTGGGTAACCATCAGAAGTGGACTCTCTAATGTGAGGATTTGCTTCTGGGGAGGCTGCTGGCTGGTATTCTTAGAATGGGAAGGGACCAGTATTGATGGACCTTCCCATTCTGATAGTATTAGGCTGCAGCTGTTGGTTTTACCCTGCCTGGTTATGGAAATTGGGGGGGACCCCACGTTGTTTATTTTTTTCAAAAATTATTTATTTATTGAGAATCCTGTAATCATTACAGTGGAGGCCCATGTGCATTTTCTAACTAAATAAATACATTTTCATAAAAAAAACGACGTGGGATCCCCCCCATTTCCATAACCAGCCAGGTTAAAACCGACAGCAGCACCCTGATACTATCAGAATGGGTAGAACCATCGATACTGGTCTCTTCCCATTCTAAAATATACCAGCTGCAGCTGCCCAGAAGCGGACCATCACATTAGAGGGTCCGCTTTTGACGGTTACCGGCTCTTCCCAGTACCCCTGGTGCGTTGGGTACTGGGGTAATAGTGACATGGGGTTAGTGCCAGCCTTCGGGTGACAAAAAACACTGCTGGCTGACACCAAGCCCTAGCGATAGTAATGGAGGCATCTGTCAGACACCGCCACTACTATCACTGGAATCAAATGAAAAAACACACAGAAATAGAAAAAACACTTTATTTAAATAAACACTCCCCGACACCTGCCCTTGCTAACCATTTTATTAAAGAAATAGATGTAACGTTGTCCGGCGTAGGCCAAAAGGGAAACCTGTAAAAAAAAACCACGACCCTACAAATGGAACATCACCCAGCTTTCCGGGATGCAGAATAGCCTATTCAGTGCCAAACAGCAGGCTTCTGGAAAGCTGGGCGGCACCCATCCCCCACAGCAGGCACTTAGCTTTCCTGGATTCCTGGTGTGGAGGGATGTCATCCAGCTTTCTCACATGCTGGATAGATTATTCAGCAGCTGGGAAACCTGGGTGACATGGTTCACAGCAGGCATCCTAAAAAGATGAGTGCCTGCTGTGGGGGATAGGTGGCATTCAGCTTTCCTGGATGCTGGAGAGCCCAACCAGCATGTGGGAAAGCTGGGTAGGCCTTGGGGAATGGAGGGAAACAGTGTGTGTGTGGGGGTGAGAACAGTGTGAGGGGAGGGAAGGGAGAGAAGGAGGGGTGTGTGGGAAAGGCATCAGGGAGAGAGAAGGCGGTTGAGTGGGGGGTCAGGTAGGGAAGGGAGGTTCAGGGAGGGGGGGCAAGTTGGGGGACAGAGATGAAGGGGGGCCGAGTTGGGGGACAGGGAGGGGGGGCCTGAGTTAGGGGACATCCGTTTTGGGGGACAGGGAGAGGGGCTGAGTTAGGGGACATCCATTTCGGGGGACAGGGAGGGGGGATGAGTTAGGGGGCAAGGAAAGAAGGGATGCCGTTCTGGGGAACAGGGGGGGCTGAGTTAGGGGACAGGGAGGGGGGCTGAGTTAGGGGACATCCGTTTTAGGGGAAGGGAGGGAGGGGGGGCATTTTTGGGGAACAGGGTGGCCCAAGTTAGTGGACAACTGAGTTAGGGGACAGGGGGGCTGATTTGGGTGTCAGGGAGGGAGTAATACTTACCTCCCTGCTGTGTCCTCCTCCTGCTGCCTCCGTGTAGATGAGGGGGTGGGGCCAGCCCCCTGCAGTCAGGGACACAGGGGAGAGTGTCTATATGACACTTCCCCTGTGTCCCTGCTCTCTGTACCGGCCCCGGTGAGGGAGAGAGACTCCCTGACCGCGGCCGGTGGTTGCAAACAGCGAACAGCACAGAGGAGTCCCGGGGATTCAGGGCACAGGCCTTGATCCCCGGGACACACCGGAAAAATCGGGATCCCTCCAGGCTGTCTCGGGACAGCGGGGCAAGGATCCCAACTCGGGATTGTCCCTCCCAAATTGGGACAGTTGGGAGGTATGTATTTTCCACCTCTGTACAATCTCCCTATAGGGTGTTAGGTGGAGTTGGGGGAGTTAAGGGGTGATAAATAGGAGTTGTATTTTTTGTTGGCCCTAGGCCGAATAACACAATAGTAGGGGAGGAGTTACAGGCCACAGGCAGCTTACAGGCACAAACTCTTATTCTGGTTGGAGGGATAAAGGACCAGAGATTGTGCTGTGGCCTGTTCCCCAGGGTTATAATGTGCGACCTGAACTCTGTCTCCTGCATTGCAGATCAGCCACAGGCATGAATTTCAGGGGGTACGTGGTATTCAGTTTAGTACTGTTTTGCTTTTTGTGGCTTTTAAGAAGTTTTATGTTCATCCTTAAAATTCCACCAAAAGCCGAATATCCCTAACTTCCTGTGAGTAGTGTGTATTACAGTGTGTTTGCACTAACCCATCACTTACTAGCACTAGTAGTGGTATGTGCTGCACATTATATAGCAATATACAGCACTGCCTATCACCTACTAGTACACAGCAGCCTCTAGAGTGACGTCACACACAAGCCCCTCTCACTCCCTGACCACGCGCCGCCTACACCTCTCATAGCAACCTCGTGTTGTCTGACGTCATCAGCAGGCGACCTCGCGGCGCCGTGCAAGTGACGTCACAGCGAAGATGGCCGAGAGGTGGGCGGCGGGCTTCGGGTTTTCTGCAGGTGACTGTTGCGTCAATTTTATCATTGCAGTAATCAGCCCAGCGCCGGGTGCTGCGTCCTGCACGATGAACCATGAGGGATTCTGTACAGCAGAAACAAGTCGCATGCGCAGATGTAGCGATGTAGGAACCGCGCAGGTTCAGAGAAGACTGTTTAAAACGATATCCTAGTAGCTGTTAATGGGCTAAAACGGTGGCCAGCCCGTGGCTCCTTATCTGGTGCAGAACTACAACTCCCAGCATTCACCAGGCCTGAACGCTCTGTGGCCTCACAGCAAGACTACAACTTCCAGAATGCCAAGAGCGTGCGGGCCTGATGAATGCTGGGGGTTGTGGTCTTGCTGTGGGGCCGCGGAGCGCGCGGGCCGGGTGAATGCTGGGAGTTGTGGTCTTGCTGTGGGGCCCGGGTGAATGCTGGGAGTTGTGGTCTTGCTGTGGGGCCCGGGTGAATGCTGGGAGTTGTGGTCTTGCTGTGGGGCCCGGGTGAATGCTGGGAGTTGTGGTCTTGCTGGGGGGCCGCGGAGCGTGCGGGACTGGTGAATGCTGGGAGTTGTGGTCTTGCTGTGGGGCCCGGGTGAATGCTGGGAGTTGTGGTCTGGCTGGGGGGCCGGGGAGCGCGCGGGACGGGTGAATGCTGGGAGTTGTGGTCTGGCTGGGGGAATGGTGGGACTGGTGGTAGGGCTGGGGGGCCCCGGAGCGCGCGGGATGGGTGAATGCTGGGAGTTGTGGTCTGGCTGGGTGAATGCTGGGAGTTGTGGTCTGGCTGGGGGGCCCCGGAGCGCACGGGACGGGTGAATGCTGGGAGTTGTGGTCTGGCTGGGGGGCCCCGGAGCGCGCGGGATGGGTGAATGCTGGGAGTTGTGGTCTGGCTGGGGGGCTCCGGAGCCTGCGGGCCGGGTGCAGGCTGGGAGTTGTGGTCTTTCTGGGGGGGGCCCCGGAGCGCGCGGGACGGGTGAATGCTGGGAGTAGTGGTCTTGCTGTGGGGCCCGGGTGAATGCTGGGAGTAGTGGTCTTGCTGTGGGGCCCGGGTGAATGCTGGGAGTAGTGGTCTTGCTGTGGGGCCCGGGTGAATGCTGGGAGTTGTGGTCTTGCTGGGGGGCCGCGGAGCGCGCGGGACGGGTGAATGCTGGGAGTTGTGGTCTTGCTGGGGGGCCCCGGAGCGCGCGGGACGGGTGAATGCTGGGAGTTGTGGTCTGGCTGGGGGGCCCCGGAGCGCGCGGGACGCGTGAATGCTGGGAGTTTTTGGTCTTGCTGGGGGCCCGGGTGAATGCTGGGAGTTGTGGTCTTGCTGGGGGGCCGGGTGAATGCTGGGAGTTGTGGTCTTGCTGGGGGGCCCGGGTGAATGCTGGGAGTTGTGGTCTGGCTGGGGGGCCCGGGTGAATGCTGGGCGGTGTGGTCTGGCTGGGGGGCCCGGGTGAATGCTGGGAGTTGTGGTCTTGCTGGGGGCCCGGGTGAATGCTGGGAGTTGTGGTCTGGCTGGGGGGCCGGGTGAATGCTGGGAGTTGTGGTCTGGCTGGGGGGCCCCGGAGCACGCGGGCCGGGTGAATGCTGGGAGTAGTGGTCTTGCTGTGGGGCCCGGGTGAATGCTGGGAGTTGTGGTCTTGCTGGGGGGCCCCGGGGCGCGCGGGACGCGTGAATGCTGGGGGGCCCCGGAGCGCGCGGGACGCGTGAATGCTGGGGGGCCCCGGAGCGCGCGTGACGCGTGCTTGCTGGGGGGCCCCGGAGCGCGCGGGACGCGTGATTGCTGGGGGGCCCCGGAGCGCGCGGGACGCGTGAATGCTGGGAGTAGTGGTCTTGCTGTGGGGCCCGGGTGAATGCTGGGAGTAGTGGTCTTGCTGTGGGGCGCGCGGGCGAATGCTGGGAGTTTTTGGTCTTGCTGGGGGGCCGCGGAGCGCGCGGGCCGGGTGAATGCTGGGAGTTGTGGTCTTGCTGGGGGGGCCCGGGTGAATGCTGGGAGTTGTGGTCTTGGGGGGGCCCGGTTGAATGCTGGGTGTTGGCGTCTTGCTGGGGGGGCCGGGTGAATGCTGGGAGTTGTGGTCTTGCTGTGGGGCCGCGGAGCGCGCGGGACGGGTGAATGCTGGGAGTTGTGGTCTTGCTGTGGGGCCGCGGAGCGCGCGGGACGGGTGAATGCTGGGAGTTGTGGTCTTGCTGTGGGGCGCGCGGGCGAATGCTGGGAGTTGTGGTCTTGCTGTGGGGCGCGCGGGCGAATGCTGGGAGTTGTGGTCTTGCTGTGGGGCGCGCGGGCGAATGCTGGGAGTTGTGGTCTTGCTGTGGGGCGCGGAGCCTGCGGGACAGGTGAATGCTGGGAGTTGTGGTCTTGCTGTGGGGCCCGGGTGAATGCTGGGAGTTGTGGTCTGGCTGGGGGGCCCCGGAGCGCGCGGGACGGGTGAATGCTGGGAGTAGTGGTCTTGCTGTGGGGCCCGGGTGAATGCTGGGAGTAGTGGTCTTGCTGTGGGGCCCGGGCGAATGCTGGGGGTTGTGGTCTTGCTGTGGGGCCCGGGGGCCTACGCTGGGGGTTGTGGTCTTGCTGGGGGGCGCGCGGGCGTATGCTGGGGTTTGGGGTGTTGCTGTGGGGCGCGCGGGCGTAGGCTGGGGGTTGTGGTCTTGCTGTGGGGCCGCGGAGCCTGCGCGCGGGTGAATGCTGGGGGTTGTGGTCTTGCTGTGGGGCCGCGGAGCCTGCGGGCCGGGTGAATGCTGGGGGTTGTGGTCTTGCTGTGGGGCCCGGGTGAATGCTGGGAGTTGTGGTCTTGCTGTGGGGCGCGCGGGCGAATGCTGGGAGTTGTGGTCTTGCTGTGGGGCGCGCGGGCGAATGCTGGGAGTTGTGGTCTTGCTGTGGGGCCGCGGAGCGCGCGGGACGGGTGAATGCTGGGAGTTGTGGTCTTGCTGTGGGGCCCGGGTGAATGCTGGGAGTTGTGGTCTGGCTGGGGGGCCCCGGAGCGCGCGGGACGGGTGAATGCTGGGAGTTGTGGTCTTGCTGGGGGGCCGCGGAGCCTGCGGGACAGGTGAATGCTGGGAGTTGTGGTCCTGCTGTGGGGCGCGCGGGCGAATGCTGGGAGTTGTGGTCTTGCTGGGGGCCGCGGAGCGCGCGGGACAGGTGAATGCTGGGAGTTGTGGTCTTGCTGGGGGGCCGCGGAGCGCGCGGGCCGGGTGAATGCTGGGAGTGGTGGTCTTGCTGGGGGGCCCGGGTGAATGCTGGGAGATGTGGTCTTGCTGTGGGGCCCGGGTGAATGCTGGGAGTTGTGGTCTTGCTGTGGGGCCCGGGTGAATGCTGGGGGTTGTGGTCTTGCTGTTGGGCCCGGGTGAATGCTGGGGGTTGTGGTCTTGCTGTGGGGCCGCGGAGCGTGCGGGCCGGGTGCCTGCTGGGAGTTTGTGTCTTGCTGGGAGGCCGTGGAGCCTGCGGGCCTGGTGAATGCTGGGAGTTGTGGTCTTGCTGTGGGGCCCGGGTGAATGCTGGGAGTTGTGGTCTTGCTGTGGGGCCCGGGTGAATGCTGGGAGTTGTGGTCTTGCTGTGGGGCCCGGGTGAATGCTGGGAGTTGTGGTCTTGCTGTGGGGCCCGGGTGAATGCTGGGAGTAGTGGTCTTGCTGGGGGGCCAGGGTGAATGCTGGGGGTTGTGGTCTTGCTGGGGGGCCCGGGTGAATGCTGGGAGTTGTGGTCTTGCTGGGGGGCCCGGGTGAATGCTGGGAGTTGTGGTCTTGCTGTGGGGCCCGGGTGAATGCTGGGAGTTGTGGTCTTGCTGTGGGGCCACAGGTTGGTCTCACTGGGCTACCATGTCCGAGAGCTTCGCCTTTTCCCTATGTATCAGAGGCCCGCACGGCCCTCTCCTGCCCCGGACAGCCTCTGTTCTCATGGCTGCAGTGCACTCGCTGGGTGATAATGCAGGACTATATTGCCGGAGTTCTGTAATTGTGTTCATTTCGAAGCTGCCATAATCGATGCTATTGACTGTCGGGAGGTGTTCTGCTGTGGGTCGTGAAGATTACGTCTCCAGAAACGGGTGTTTTTCAGCTGCACCGAGAGAAGACGGCGACGGGCTGACTGCCAACCCTGATGATATGACAGCAATATACCAGTTAGAAACTTCCGGAAAGTTCTGTGTTAAGAGAGATAAAGAGGAACTCATGGTGGTGACGAGCCAGAGTCAGGCAAGGTCTACACAGCACAGGGGTTTGAGCAGATTTTCGGTGGACAAAAAGCAGACAGTACCCTGTGCTGCATGGACAGCAGTGAATAATCCGTGCTGGAGTCTATGCAACACGGATATCTTGCAGTCACTTTAAAAATCTGGCAAAATATGCAACACGATGTATATTCCGCTGGATTCTGCTCGGATTTGAATGTACAGGGCCAATAGCAAATCCGAAAGCCGACTGCGGTCTTAGCGCAAATCAGCACCCAAAACCGCGGTCCTGCCCGGGTCCAGCACTGTACTTTATCATATGCTGTGTGGACTCAACCTTCTATATGCATGAGTAAGGATTGAAGTTGTAACCAATTGAAGTGTATGGGAGCCTCACCAATCACAAGCAAGGAGGTCTTGTGTCCACTCCTTGAATGGAGCAGAGGTTAAAGGGTTTGTCTCACTACAAGGATTGCTGCTTTTAATATTAAAGATCTTGCAAAAACAAGTCACTTCGCAATATATGTCCATTAACCGTGTCCTACCTATTCCTAGATATCCCCTCTTGTATGGGCTGCATCAGCTCCTCAGGTCGCTATAGCTACAGACCTGTTCGGTCTCTCCGGATAGGCTGCCAGCACTGGTCGCTACAGCTACAGACCTGTTCGGTCTCTCCTGATAGGCTGCCAGCACTGGTCGCTATAGCTACAGACCTGTTCTGTCTCTCCTGATAGGCTGCCAGCACTGGTCGCTATAGCTACAGACCTGTTCAGTCTTTCCTGATAGGCTGCCAGCACTGGTCGCTACACCTACAGACCTGTTCAGTCTCTCCTGATAGGCTGCCAGCACTGGTTGCTACAGCTACAGACCTGTTCGGTCATTCCTGATAGGCTGCCAGCACTGGTCGCTATAGCTACAGACCTGGTCAATCTCTCATGATAGGCTGCCAGCTCTGGTTGCTCTAGCTACAGACGTGTTCAGTCTTTCCTGATAGGCTGCCAGCACTGGTCGCTACACCTACAGACCTGTTCAGTCTCTCCTGATAGGCTGCCAGCACTGGTTGCTATAGCTACAGACCTGTTCGGTCTCTCCTGATATGCTGCCAGCACTGGTCGCTACAGACCTGTTCGGTCTCTCCTGATAGGCTGCCAGCACTGGTCGCTACAGCTACAGACCTGTTCGGTCTCTCCTGATAGGCTGCCAGCACTGGTCGCTATAGCTACAGACCTGTTCGTTCTCTCCTGATATGCTGCCAGCACTGGTCGCTACAGACCTGTTCGGTCTCTCCTGATAGGCTGCCAGCACTGGTCGCTACAGCTACAGACCTGTTCGGTCTCTCCTGATAGGCTGCCAGCACTGGTCGCTATAGCTACAGACCTGTTCGTTCTCTCTGATATGCTGCCAGCACTGGTCGCTACAGCTACAGACCTGTTCGGTCTATCCTGATAGGCTGCCAGCACTGGTCGCTACAGCCACAGACCTGCTCGGTCTCTCCTGATAGGCTGCCAGCACTGGTCGCTACAGACCTGTTCGGTCATTCCTGATAGGCTGCCAGCACTGGTCGCTACAGCTACAGACCTGTTCGGTCTCTCCTGATAGGCTGCCAGCACTGGTCGCTACACCTACAGACCTGTTCAGTCTTCTGATAGGCTGCAGCACTGGTTGCTATAGTACAGACTGTTCAGTCTCCCCTGATAGGCTGCCAGCATTGGTCGCTACAGACCTGTTCGGTCTCTCCTGATAGGCTGCCAGCACTGGTCGCTACAGACCTGTTCGGTCTCTCCTGATAGGCTGCCAGCACTGGTCGCTAAAGACCTGGTCGGTCTCTCCTGATAGTCTGCCAGAACTGGTCGCTAAAGCTAAAGACATGTTGGAGATCTCCTGATAGGCTGCCAGCATGGTCGCTTCAGCTACAGACTGTTCAGTCTTCCTGATAGGCTGCCAGCACTGGTTGTATAGCTACAGACCTGTTCAGTTCCCTGATAGGCTGCCAGCACTGGTCGCTACAGACCTGTTCGGTCTCTCCTGATAGGCTGCCAGCACTGGTCGCTATAGCTACAGACCTGTTCGGTCTCTCCTGATAGGCTGCCAGCACTGGTCGCTACAGCTACAGACCTGTTCAGTTCCCCTGATAGGCTGCCAGCACTGGTCGCTAAAGACCTGTTTGTTATCTCCTGATAGGCTGCCAGCACTGGTCGCTACAGCTACAGACCTGTTCAGTCTCTCCTGATAGGCTGCCAGCACTGGTTGCTATAGCTACAGACCTGTTCAGTCTCTCCTGATAGGCTGCCAGCACTGGTCGCTACAGACCTGTTCGGTCTCTCCTGATAGGCTGCCAGCACTGGTCGCTATAGCTACAGACCTGTTCGGTCTCTCCTGATAGGCTGCCAGCACTGGTCGCTACAGCTACAGACCTGTTCAGTCTCTCCTGATAGGCTGCCAGTACTGGTCGCTACAGCTACAGACCTGTTCAGTCTCTCCTGATAGGCTGCCAGCACTGGTCGCTATAGCTACAGACCTGTTCGGTCTCTCCTGATAGGCTGCCAGCACTGGTCGCTATAGCTACAGACCTGTTCGGTCTCCTGATAGGCTGCCAGCATGGTCGTACAGCTACGACCTGTTCAGTCTCTCCTGATAGGCTGCCAGCACTGGTCGCTACAGCTACAGACCTGTTCGGTCTCTCCTGATAGGCTGCCAGCACTGGTCGCTACACCTACAGACCTGGTCTTCTCATCAGGTCGTCACTGCAGGCCCGTAAAAGTCAGCAACTAAATTCAAAAATGAAACAGCGAAAACAGAACAGAATTAAGATGAATCGCTGTAGTGAGACAACCCCTTTAAGTATTTGTCATGCCTCTCCATTCATGCAGAGCATGAATTCAGTTTTTAACAAATAAGGTATGCTCACACGGCTTATTTTGCCGCGTATTGCGCGTTATATGTGGCAAAATACGATCGTATTATACATACGGGGAGATAAGTGACATGTCAGTTGTTAGTGGCGAGTACACAGCGCTGACAATGAATGTCTATGGGCGCCCCCCCCCGTGCCTTGGACCCACGCGCTGCTCGTGGCTCCAAGACACCCTGCGTCTTGTGTCGCATACTATACATGACGCAATACACCGTGGGAACATGCCCAAACTCGTTTGCCTCTTTATTCTTTGTGAGGAATATATTCATAACTTCCTGATTCCAACCAGTGTCACGTCACTAAAACAAAACGTGTTGCACATATCCCCATTTTTGTAAGTTATGTGTAATTTAGGAGATTTACCTCCAGCATGTTTTGCGCGTTTCCTATTGTTCCGAAAGACTCATGTAAACACGCGTCACTGATCACTCGTCTGGACGCTGATGCGTGTTTTACATTGAAAGCAATGTAAATCACACTGCACATTGTTAGATGCGTGTTTAAGTCCGAAACATGGATCCAAACACGCATCTAAGAAACGCCGTGTGAACATACCCTTAGCTGCCACGATAAATCGCGATGGCTAAGGGAGAGACAGAGGTATGGGGCTCCTCCTGTCCGCATCGAAGCGGCTGCTGCTGTCTGTCCTGACAGCCCCGAAAGTATAACAAAGGTTTCCGGGGCAACCCGTGACGTCACTATGCCCTCCCATGTCCTGTAGGCATGGCCGGACATAGCGCTTGACAGTTGCCTTGGAGATCAGTACACAGCAGCAATGCTATGTACTGTTCTCCATTGTAACAGTGATCTGAAGATCACGATTACATGTCCCCTATGGAGGCATGTAAAACAAAAGTGCAAAAATCTGTGTTAAAAAAAAAAAAAAAAGTAAAACATAAAAAATAAAAACAGATACTTCGCCCTTTTCCCCTTTACAACCATCAATCGCCGCAAGAGAGAGAAAAAATAAAGTGCGCATATTTTGGTATTGCTGCGTGCATAATGACCTACCCTATAAACCCATCACATTATTTATTTTAATCCGCACGGAGAACGCCAAAAAGCCCAAAAAAACAGAATTGTTATTTTTGTTCATCCTGCGGCTCATGAAAATGATCAAAAAGTCATATAAATGCCAAAGTGGTACCAATGAAAACGCCAGTTCATCCTGCAAAAAAAAAAAAAAAGGCCCTTACACAGCTCTGTATATGGAAAACTAAAAAAAAAATTATGGCCATCAGTAGATAGTAATGCAAAAATATTGCTTTACATAATAAATATCCCCACCCTTTTTTTTTCTTTTTTTTTTTTTATAAAGGGGTTCAACATAAAAAAAAAATATATAAATTGGTTATCGACCCAGGGAGTAAAACTAACTTGTCACGGATACTGGACGGTGAGCCCTGTTAAAAATAAAAACACTATTAGGATTGCAGTATTTCCTTCACTCTACCTTCCAAAATACGGATCTAAAACCGATCAAAAATCCTTGTCCTCTCAAAAATGATACATAAACATCAACTCATCCCGCAAAAAAGCAAGCTGCTACACAGCTACGTACACAGAAAAATAAAAAAAAGTTATAGCTCTCAGACTATGGCGATGCAAACACGTGCTTTCCTTTTTGAATAAAAGTTTTTCTTGTGGAAAATCGGTAAAACATAAAAAATACAAATTGGGTATCGCTGTAATCATATCGACCTGCTGAGTAAAGCTAGCATGTCACTTATACGCACGATGACCGCTGTAAAATATAAAAACATTACCAGGGATGCTGTATTTTGTTCAAAACGCCTCACAAAAACCTTGATAAAAAGTGGTTAACGGATCATATAAACCCCATGATGGTATCAATCATCCTGCAAAAAAGTCACCTCCACATACATAAAAATAAAACGTTATGGCTGTCAGAATAAGACTACATAAAAAAAACAAACAACGCGCACATTAGGGCCACATATGAGATATCTTTGAATATGACAGAATTGGGAAAATCAATATCAAAGGGGTTTTGCCACGAAGTAAAATTGATGTGGGAAGCTTAGAAATTAAATAATAAATATTTTCACCATTCATCCTTATTAAAAATTCTGCACAGTTTTTGTTTTAGCTGCTCCTCTAGTGATGCATTGTTTAGTCCCGGTCGCACATGCTCAGACATCACCTGTCTTCTCAGGCAGCTACTGAGTGTTCAACCCCGGGTGCTGTCATTCTACTCCTCTCCTTTGGACTAGTTAGTAATAAGTCAAACAGTGCAAATAAAAAAAAGAAACCTCAAAGGTCTGTGAATTGATAAAGAGAAAAAAAAAAATCCGCAGGTGAAGTTCCTGCAGGGATTTGAACCAAGGACCCTTGTGCTGTAAAGCAAAAATGTTACCTCTGAGCTACAGTGTAGCAACTTACAATTCTATACATAAACAGACCTTTCTTTGACTAGAGAGAGGAAAGGCCTGGTGATGTCATCCTGCTGGGTCACATGATATGCAATTCAAACAAATCACACGCCCCCTCCTGAGCACATAGAGCTGAGGAGCTGGCTGCAGGAGGTATGAAAGGAGATTGTGGCAAAACCCCTTTAAGTTCCATTTCCCTGGTCTCATCTACCGTGTTCCAGTGAATAATGGGGAAAATTAAAATTTTCTGGCACATTTTCAATTTTACCTCCACTTTGCTTTAATTCCTGTGAAACACCTAATGGGTTAAAACTTCTTACATGCTGTTTTTAATACCATAAGGGGTGCAGTTTTTTTTTAGATGGTGTCATTTATGGGGGTATCTAACATACAGACCCCTCAAAGCCACGTCAGAACTGGACAGGTCCCTAAAAAAAATCTATGTTGCTAATTTTCTTGAAAATGTGAAAAATGACTACTAAATTTCTATGCCCCTTAAAGGGGTTGTCTCACTACAGGGATCATAGTTTAAAATGAGGGGACTAAAAATTGAAGCATGCCCGTTCTAGGATACCATTAGCAAAGTGCTATGGTTTATGAGAACGGGCCGTTTTATGTGTGCTTAGTAACGGAGTGGAAGCCTAGGTCGGGTTATGCCCAGCTACCATGTTACTGGCTGTCGACTGAGCAGCATGTCCCGCCCAGTTCGCAGACGGGAGAATGTACAGTATGTGGATGCAGTGCACAGGTCGCAGAGGGGAGCGCGAGAGACTCCTGACTCCCTCATACATGACGCATGTTTAAGTGATAACTTTACTTAGTAAAGTGGTAACATCAGGCTGTTTATCACCTTATGATACAATAATCAGGCTATTTAGGTAGAACATCCACTGACAAGCAAAAGGGTAACAATGTTTTGAACTTGTGACTTTCAGGCTCCATCTCTCACCATCCAATACAGCTTTGAATATGAGACTACCATCATTTTATATACAGTCATCTTACCTATCTTATGTGACTTGCAAGTATTTAGCATCTGCTTAGTTCTGCAGAATCTTGTCATGTAACTGCATTGTTACTGTTTTGCACCTAAAAATCAAAATGTTAATTTTTATTATGTTGTTAGTATTTGGGAAATCCACCTTTTGGTTTTCAATACGGCCTGAATCCTTCTGGGCTTTGGATCAGATTCGAGCATATTTTGACCAAAATCTGATTCTAGGTCTCTTCTTTAAGTTTCCAATGTTGGTGCAGACTGGACTGGTTGTAATTTGTAGTAGCAAGAAGAAAAAGATTGTCCCACCACCAGGAGCAAAACGGCACGTATTTGGCGCAAGTAATTGACATGTCACTTATCTCCCCCACGTGCAATAGGATTGTATTGTACGCACGGGGGGGACGAAGCGTAATCCATTCCGGCATCTCGTATTAGAGCTCAAATACACAGCGAAATGCGCGCCAAAATGACCCCGTGTGAACATATATTAAGGCGTGCCATCACACAAACCAACACTGTGTCAGATTGTATAGGGATCCTCCTCACAACATTGCTAGACACCAAACAAGCCGATTTGTTGATGAATTTGATTTCTCGTATCGTGCCATTCTGTGCTGGTCTGTTGGTCACAGTTTGACCAGTATGCTCTTCTTCCATCTACAGGCTGCCACGCTACCTCGACTCACTCTTCTAACGTCCTGACCACTGAGGACTGTTCAGGTAGCGATGATGAGGATCATTCCAACGATCCAGATATGGTGGGAATGCCCCCAGACTTCAGCAGTTACTGGAGAGCAGCCTTAAAGAAACCCACGTATTTCATTGCCTGGACTAGGCTTGTAGTGTATGCGGAGAAGGAGGTAAGACCGTTATTAAACTCATCTTCTCCCTTTTATTTGGAGAGGTTCTCCAGAATACTGTGAAAGGTTTTGTTCCCTTCAAAGGGTGGGTTCACTCTAGGACAGGGGTGTCAAACTCGTTTTCACCAGGGGCCACATCAGCCTCATGGTGGACCTTAAAGGGCCGACATAATTTTAAAACTGTACAAATGAAATGTCTCCTTAACAGTTAGAGTTTTTTACGGCGTTCACCACGCGGGTTCATTAACGTGACAGATGTATAGGGCAGGTCGTTACACACGTGGCGATACCAAATATGGGTACTTTACTTTCGATCTTTTTTGGGGCAATTGGCATTTTTAAAGGGGAAAAGGGCGATGCACGTGTTTTATTTTATTTTTCGTGTTTGTGTTTTACTGTTCACCTTTTTTTTTACTTTCCATAGGGAAAATCATTTTTATAATAGAAATCAATACACAGCTTTCTGCTGTGTATTGCTCTCTATGGCAACTGACACTCATAATGCATGGTGACGTCACAGACAGCCCGGAAGGCAAACTTTACCTTCCGGGCAGACTGTCACAAGGCAGGAGCTGCATGATTGTGCGGCTGCTGTCACTGACAGAGACGCAGGAGGAGATCACTCCTTCTGTGTCTTGCTTAGTTATTGCGACCGCGAGAACTAAGGGGTTAATTGCCCCCCAGGGCAATTGGCCCCAGGAGTGATCTCCAGTCGGGGCCAATGTTGCGGCATGTCAGCTGTACTATACAGCTGACATACCCCGTCGATCGCGCAAACTCTGCTTAATCAGTTCGCGCGATCCTCAGACGTATGCATACGTCAGGTGCGTTGACCCCAAACCACCTGGACATATGCATACGTCCAAGGTCGTGAAGGGGTTAAAAACAGCCAAATTAATGATATGTCAGCAGTGCTGACCACAACTAGTGGCACAGTGGCCACTAAACATCCAGTACATTTAACAACAATAATTATAAAAAAAAAAAAAAAAAAACAAATTATTTTTCATAGGCTGTGGTGTCAGGGCCTTCCCAGAGCTTGGCAGTCGGCAGGTAGTGTGAGGGAAAGACTGCACTTAACATCAGAGAGCAGGGGGAATGACTTCTGGCTGGCTCACCTGATTGCCTCTGTTCTCCGGGTCGGCAGCGAGACTCAGGTCTGGCCAAGAGACGGGAGGGAGGCGGTACGGTGCGGAGAGGGAGTTCAGACCACAAGGTACCGTGTGCGCCGTCTTGCTCCGCAGAAGACGGCGCCACGCAAAAGGAGGAGGGGCTATAGCAGCAGCGTAGTAAGCGCTGCAGCAGTCATTTTGCGGCTCCCACTCAGTAAGGATTATCAAGTGAAAGCCGCGAAATGACCGCCGCAGTGCTTACTAAGTAAACGCTGCGGCGGACATTTCGCGGCTTCTCACTTAGTAAGCGCTGCGGCGGACATTTCGCGGCTTCTCACTTAGTAAGCGCTGCGGCGGACATTTCGCGGCTTCTCACTTAGTAAGTGTTGCGGCGGACATTTCGCGGCTTCTCACTTAGTAAGCGCTGCGGCGGACATTTCGCGGCTTCTCACTTAGTAAGCGCTGCGGCGGACATTTCGCGGCTTCTCACTTAGTAAGCGCTGCGGCGGACATTTCGCGGCTTCTCACTTAGTAAGCGCTGCGGCGGTCATTTCGTGACTCTCACTTAGTTAGTGCTGCTTCGGTCATTTCGCGGCTCTCACTTAGTAAGCGCTGCGGAGGTCATTTCGCGGCTCTCACTTAGTAAGCGCTGCGGCGGACATTCGCGGCTTCTCACTTAGTAAGCGCTGCGGCGGCTGAACTCTGAAAATGTACCGGGCCGGATAACACAAGCCCGCGTGCCTTGTGTTTGACACCTGTGCTCTAGGAGCCTCGCCTTTGTCAGCTGTACATCTCTGAATACCTGCAAGAAGATATATTACTGCGGTGTAGCCGCTTTAGACTAAAACAGGCCAGATGTAGTCATCTTATTTGGTCTGTTTTTTAGGCTATACACTCCTTCGTTTGTGGGTCAGAATAGAATATTGTGCTACTACTGTATTTTCAAATAGTTTTAAAAAAAAAAATGGGAATCTAGCAAGAGAACAAAGAGTGACTTTTAATGACTATATCTACTATTTTGCCATAGGCAAACTTAAACTCTATCAGTTCTCAATATTTAAAGCACTAAAACGTAACTTTTGTTATGTATAACACTTAACCTCGATACACACTATTTAAAAACCTGATTTCTAACCTCTTAATTTTTCCCTTTCTAATTGTGAAGGAATAACTCCTTTTCTATTATCAAGTCTGGTGGAACACCACCTATTAGCAGGGAAACCCTATATATACAGTGATTTGCGAACTCCAAAAAGGAATCCAAAACATCTTACTTAGGCAATCATCCCTAATCTGATGGACATAAAACATATAAGGTTTCCTTGTGAGACCCTCTGCAGAGGGTAACACAGTAGAAAGAGGTAGGAAATCACAAATTAAAATGTCATGCCTGACCTCCCCAACATGTTTCACCAGCTAACTGGCTTCATCAGGGGATAGAGGTCCGGTAGAGGTTAGAAATCAGGTTTTTAAATAGTGTGAATCGAGGTTAAGTGTTATATATAATAAAAGTTAAGTTTTAGTGCTTTATAGATTGAGAACTGATAGAGTTTAAGTTTGCCTATGGAAAAATAGTAACTACTGTATTTTGTACCATACATACAGCATGAATGGGTGAAAACGCAGCAAACTACTTGACTGCCGGACACCCCCAACTACTTGACTGAGTTTGATCTATTTTAGCCCATGACTACATGCCAAATATGTTGGGATACCATCTAGCACAGGGGTATTAAACATGCAATCTCCAGTCCGTATGTGGCCCCTAAGGCTTTCATCACGGGGCACCTTTGCTCGGGCGACATACTTGGCGATACCAGGGACTTTCTTTAATTGGAGGTTATTCTGGTCCTGCCCATTTAACCCCTTATATTCGCAGTCAAAAGTGACCGCAGCATATAAGGGGTTCGACCGGAGATACTCCCTCTGTCCTCCACTAGCACCTGCTGTGCAAATGCAAGTTGCTGATGTTAGGCCTCCGGCTATCATGGCAAGCACCGGGCTCCGGTCTGTCTGTGACGTAGGCCTGTCAGGCCCTACACTCAAAGCTTGACAGACTGACAGTTGTAGTCTTTAGCACATGCAGTCATGCATTGCAATGTATTATGACAGCGAACACCTGGTCCGGTCCCCTATTGCAACAAAAAAAGGGAAAATTAAAAAAAAAAAACCACACACTCACCACCCTTCCCCCATTACAAATGCTTACCACAGAAAAAGTACATGTTTGGCATTGCCATGTGCATAATGACCTGGGCAATAAATTTGTATTGTGTCAAATTTGGAAGGCATGCAACCCGTCGGCTGCAGATTTTTTCTATGTGCGGCTCATATACGTGGCTGAGTTTCAGACTCAGGCTCTAGCTGTTGGGAAACTACAACTCCCATCATTCCCACTGTTATAGATTATATAAATGCATGGTGGGAGTTGTAGTTTCCCAACAGCTGGAGGGCCGCAGTTTTAGATACCGGCTAGAGCAGGCATCCTCAAAGTATGATGTGAACATAGCCTGGTGTACTTTGTAGATTTTCCACCATTTTTAACATCTTTGTTTGCTTCGAGGTTGGTTTATTATATCTAACAGTGACTTATTGCTTTATAATACAATGACACAACTTTATTTGTATGAAACCAGAAAATCCAGTCAAAGGGAATCTGTCACTGAGATGCAAGCTGCTGCAGAAGCCCTGCCAGTACCTCCTGGACTCCTGCTGCTTTACAAGCTCATGTGCTAAAGATTTTTGCGCTCTACATGCAAATGACAGCACCTTTGCCTCATGTGTATTGCATGCAAAGTTCATCTTTACACACACACCTCACAAAAAGTTAGGAATATTTCAGGATGGATGTAAAATTTCTTGAACATTTTTTTTTTCACATTCAAAGAGGTTTTATTTAGAAACAGAATGTCATACAAGATGCACATTTGCAAAAGAAAAATACAGTAATAAACATGACAATATTATATTGATAAAAAATTTCCAAAACACATTATAATATGTAAATCCCCGCTATAAGAAATGCATATAACAAAAGTAAAAAAATAGTAATATGTAGGTGAAAAGAAAAACAGGGGGAACCCAAAATCATTAATAGGTTCGCTAAATAATAAATTGTAAACCCAAAACACAGGTAACGTAAAGGGAACTTAAATACCCTAATATGAATCGTCAATCATAGGAAATCCAAAAGGGAAAAACAGTATGGTAACACCCCAATCACACGCCACACCATCAAAGACAAAACACAACAACACACACACAAAAAAAAAAAAAAAAGGGGGGGGGAGGGGGTTTAGGAAAAAAGCTTAAGCGATTAAAACTTTAATTTCTTTTAAATTTTTGAACAATTCTATCTCTGGGGCTTTTTCACAATTTAAAATTCGGGACTATTTCCCCCCGCAATTGCCCGTAGAACCGGGATATGAAGCCACAACTCCGGGCCTTTTAAGGGAGGTGAGGGGCAAAAGTGTCACGTCAAACCAATTTAACCTTTTTACATCACCCATTCTGCATCTAAAACCAGCAAGGGTACCTACCTGCTGTTTCATATTGCTCTCCTGACGTCCCCCAGCACTTTGGTGGCCATCATTTCTGTTCAGAGTGAATTGTTTTTTCATCACGAAGAGCACGAGGACCACGGGTCCCTCGCCCAGCGTAGATCCCCCGAAGCAAGAAAAGAGCCTAAACACCAAGCACACTTAAAGGGTTTTGCCCAATAAATTTTTGGAATTTGCAAATTAAATAAAAAAATTTTTCCCCATTCATTGTTTTTTAAAAATTCTGGACTTTTTGTTTTGGGTCCCCTTTTAGTGGCCATTGTTTACAGCTTGCCCCGGGGAAAACACCGGGCTGAGACCCTCCTCGTCCGGGCGCACATGCCCAACATAACCTTTTCCTCGGCAGCTACTGGGTGTTAAAACCCCGGGTGTTGTCATTCTATCCCGTCCTCTGTGCTCCTATTAAATTAGTCAAACATGCAAAAAATAAAAAAGAGAAACCCAAGAGGTCTGTGCATTGATAAAAAAAAAAAAAACCCACATTTTGGGTTCTGCGGGGATTTGAACCGGGGACCCTTAAGCTACAGTGTAGCTATTTGTACCACGTAAATAAACGCCCTTTCTTTGACTAAGAGGGAAAGGCCTGGTGATTCACCCTGCGGGGTCACATACAGAAAATTCAAACAAATCACACCCCCCCCCCCTTTCTGAGCACACAGACTGAAAGGGGATACAGAGGTATGAATGAAATCGGGGAAAAAAAACCCCCTTTAAAGGGGGTTGTATTTACTTAAATGGTCTTCAAAAAAGGGGGACAATGAAAACAAGCAACTTTGCAATTGGTGTCATTTGCAAAGTGTCTTGTTTTCACAGTCTCCCTTTATCTTTTTTTTTGAAAAACACTTTTCCCCATCCCCTGGGATTCCATCCTTTCATTTCATTGGCTGACGCTCTCAAATTTACTCTGTCGGGCCCCCCGGTCTATCATGGAGCGGCTTTCCCTGCCTCTCTCACTCAAAAAAGGGGGGGAAACATTTACTCTGCCACCCAGCCCCAAAAATAACACTGAGTGCTCCTGAATCAGAAAACACAATTTGCCCTGCCTAATGCTGCGCGTGAAACATAAAAGGGGAGACGATCTGTGCTGCTCGGATGATTTAAAGAAGCTGGATTCAGCTGTAACAAACCCCAGCGGGAAGAAAAAGTCAGTGCTCTGAATAAAAAGGGCTGCTAACTGAATGCAGGCCTATCTATGAAACATACACTTTTACAAAAAAGACTGCATGGGAGAGGAACAACACAGTGACATGTGGACCAGACAGAGGGGGGGGGGAGCACACTGACTTGGAGGACCATAAACATGAAGGGGGGATGTTCATCCCCCTCGTAAGAAACACCGAGCGGGGAGGGGAAAAAATGCCCCGGATTGAGAGCTGAGAAACTGAACTAAATAAAACCCCACACGGGGAATTGACAGTAAATTGTTAGTGGCGTACGCGTGTGACCATGCAGTCTAGGGGGCCGGGCACCGCCACCTCCCCCCCCGCTTTGGAAATTACGCGCTGATCAAACTGTACGCGCCGCAATAAGCCGTGTGAGCATACCTTCAATTTGGATGGAATCTGTGAATGAAACCTCCAATACAGATGTGAACCAGGCCTAAGATTTATACTGTGGATAATTTTAAGCTCCAATACACAACATTTTACTCTTTTTTTTTTTTTTTTAATGAAAATTTTTATTGATTTTTCAATTATTGTAAAAAAAAACAAGAAAAACAACATCAAATTGCCCCCCTGAGAAATAAGTACAGTACAGAGAATGTGGAATCAGGCATTGAACATATCAATAAAACCCAAAAGGGAAGGGAACATTGAGGCGTGAATTAGAAAAGGCTTACAGGGTTACCCTTAACCCATATAAAAGACTTCCAGCCTCATAAAATAAGGAACACAAAAAACATATAACGGGACATGAAAAAAAAAGGGGAAAGGGGGGTGGGGGGAGGGGGAAAAAAAGGGAGGGGTTCGGGTCAAGAGGCCAAACAAGGGTGTAGGCCCCAAAGGGGACCAATTTTATCAAAAGAACCAATTTATCATGGAGAGGCGTCAAAACCCCATTCCCGTATTTCTGTAGCCTTGACAGAGATCCCCCTACTGGGGCGTGGTCTGCCTCCACTACCTGAAAATTAGGCCCCCTGGCTCCTGTAGGATATGCAACTAATTTGGGAATCCTTTTAATAGCTCTTGCCCGGGCCATTCAAAAAAAAGGGGTAGAGGTCCAATGGGATCCGAAAACCCCCCAAAACCCTCAGCATAAGCCCCTGACCTGTGCCCCAAAAGGGTTAGATAATCGGGCAACCCCAAAAGATATGGGGCAGCGTACCCATGAGGACAACACGCCAGCATCCCGTGGGAGCGGGGGGTTCCTTGTGCAGGACCTCTGGTTATGGTACCAAAAAATATATTTTGTAAGATTTTCTTTTGCGTATACATAGAGGGTTTTCCCCCCGCGCATTCCAAAACACTGCCATGGGGAAAGGGGTTTTCCCCACCTAATAGCTTTTCCCACTTGGGCCCTGTATTTGTGGGGTGGGGGTTTTTAGCAAGGGCGGTTTAAGGCGTGTTCACACGCTTTTTTCCCACGGATTTGTGGCGCAATCCGGGTCACAAATCCCCCGGAATAAGGGGCGGGGCGGGGGGAGCGGGCGGGGGACCCCCCCCGCCCCTAGACTCATTAACCACGGGCTATTGCGCCTGGATAATTTGGGGATTCACTTTCCCCCGCCTGTGGGTTCCCAGCGGGGGGGACGACGGAAAACCACTGTTCTCTATGGAACTGTGGATTACCGTAAATACTCCGACGGGTTGGCGCCCTACTGCACGCAAATCGGCCGGAAACGGCGCCCAAACCCCGGGGGAAAATAACCCGGGAAAAGAGGCCAAAGAATGGGTAAAATTTTTGGAAAATGAACCCTTAGACTGTGGCCCGCTTTAAAGGGTGTTCGAAAGAGGGCGGGATCGAGGGGTAATTGCCAAACATGAGGCATATGAGTTATCTGAAAGGGAATGAAATCGGGGTCTCCGGGAATTATATCCCCTAAAGGGGGTCAAAGGTATCACCTCCTTTTTCGCCCCCGCAACATCCCCCAAAAAGGAAAAAGCTACCCCCCCCCACGGTCTTGCAACAAATCCCGATGAACCAGCAGGGGAAAAAGGGGGGGTGCACAAAAAAGGAGCCAGGGTTAATTTGGGAACTAATAAATCTAGTTCTGCCTGTTCCCAAAACTTGCTGAACTGATTGGGCCAACAGGTATCCTGAGGGGAGAGGTTTCGAATGCCAAGAAAAGGGATTGGGGGGGGGGGTGCAACCAAAGTTTTCTATCCCATCCACGGGATATGCCGGGAAGGATGACCAAGCTGGGGGACAACGCAAGTGGGTGGCCAATGTAGTTGAGGGTATTAACCGCCAACCCCCACGCCGCCTATGGCCATCATACACTTTTGGCCACCCTATCCTTTCCTGGGCCCATTAATCTTAGGGTACCTGCCTGTAAGGGGGGGGGCTCACTCAGCGGGAAAGGAGGTCCAAATAGAAGGAGTTTTGCTAAAATGGACATTTTGAATGAGTTTAAATTTTACCCCAAAGGGGAGGGAAGGCGGGGGCCCTAAGATGTATTTTCAATTTTTTAAAGGGGGGGGGGGGAATTTCGCTATAGAGGGGGGGATATTTGGTCCGTTATCTGGATGCCCAAAATTTTACGATTGGGTTTTTCCCCTTTAGGAAAAAATTGTTTTTGAGGGAGGATGACCTCAGGGGGCTGTTGATTTGGGAAGGGCCCTGCTTTTAGGGGTTGTCTTATATCCCAGAGGGCTCCAAATTCAGCAAAAAGGGCAAAAGGGTGGAACGTGTTGTACGTCAGTCGGGGCAACAAAAAACGTCCGCAAAGGGACAATTTAAACTCCTTATCCCCAATCCTTATGCCCTTGATTTTGGTTGGCCCTAATTGCCCGCAAGGGTTCTATCACAACACAAAAGGGGTGGGGGGGAAATGGGCAGCCCTGTCTATACCATTTTTTAATTCCAAAAGGATCAGAAAAATAATGGGAGTTTAATGGCGCCGAGGGGGAAGATATAAACCTTGACTCCCCCAGGGAAGGGCCAAAAGAACCCTATGCCGAGAAACCCCCAAAAAGGGAAGGGCCCTGCGCCTATCAAAGGGCCTTTTTCCATCTAGGGTGAGGGAAAAGGGCCTGCTGCGCATGGGGGTTAAAACCCACTAGGTTAATAGTGCCCTCGGTTTTCTCCCCCTTGCCCCGAAAGGGGCGAATCCCCCTGACCTGTGTATCGTTGAGGGGGCAGTGGTTTTAGTCTGTTGCCCGGATTTTGGGATAGATCTTTAGGAAGTTTAGCAACGAATCGGGGCGGTAACTGCCGTCCGTGGGGCCCTTTCCCGGGTTTTTGGATCAAAGTTATAACGAAAGTGACAGGGAATTGGAAAGGGGTCCTCCCAGAAATAGTTATAGAGTTTCAGCTATGTGGGGTCAAAATTCTGAATAAAAATTTAAAAAACAGATAGGGGAATCCATCCGGCTGGGGCTTTACCCGACGGGAAGGGGCCTTTAATTAAAATTCCCTAATTTAAAGGGCACCTAAAGCCACCCCCCCTGGTGACGTGGCAACGGGGTTTGCAGAAATTCCCCGGGTAAGATTTTGGCCCTATTCCCCTGTCCCGGGGGAGGGCAGGGCATCGATGAGTTCAGAAAAAAACCGGAAAATTTTCGCAATGGGTTGGGGCATACCTCAGGGTACCTTTTTTCTTTAATGCTTGAGGGATTGATTTTTTTGAGCGCTCTTTTTTTTGCCTTGCTAATATGTGGGCCCTTTTTCCCATATTTTTATACTTTTTTGAGTAAAAAGAACTTCTTACACCCTAAGGGGTAGGTCCTTAAGGCTATTTCGAACTGAGACATACGCTCAAAATTGAAACCTAGGGCAAAAGGCATTTTGCGTTCCAATCCCTTTAGGGGGGTGCAGTCTGGTGGTCTTTTTGTGGAAACTCTTTTAAGCTTTTGGGGCCTAGGGGATGCAATTGCCTCAAAATTTCCTTTTGGGGTTCCCCTAGACGGATGGCGCAGAGAAGAGCCCCATTCAATCAAAATAGGAAGAGTGACTCCCGAACTGCCCTTTGAGGCTCCTTTTTAATGAGTGTTTCATTCAGCCTCCAATGACATAGCCGTTATGGGGGCTGTAATTTTTAAAATGAACCGGACGGGGGGGAAACCACCATGTTATGGGGTCAAGTGGGAACCCCCAAACCCAAAAAGTTTTGGGACATTTCCAAAAAAATAATCAAGCCTAGTGTGGTTTAAAAGGGGTGGGAGAAAAAAAAAAATACTCCATTTTACTCTTTTATTGCACACAATTTGAATTGCGGGTTTTCGCTTTAGCATGTTGCTTTGACCTTCAGGAAACCCCATTTTCCCCTTCCCGACTAGGGCTAGCTCGCCCTGGGGAATGATTCCCCCAAATTTAAAATGCATAGCCCTGGCACGCGGGGCTTTGGCGGGGGGAGACGCACGATCGCGACAGGGACCACGGTTTAAAATTCCTGGGCGATGCCGTATCCCCCCGGGGATTAAACCCCTTCATTACCGCACCTGTATGGCTGGATTAAAACCCCGGAGAGGGGAGCTCCCCCCCGCCGCTCCCCCGGGTGCCCCCACTGTAGTGCGGCAACCCTCCTTTTTGATGATCCAGGAAATGAAACCACTTCCCGGGTCAACATGACTCACCATGCCCGCAATGCATTGTGGGCATGGTGACAGGCGTTGTCATTGGGACCAGTACACAGTACTGGTACTGTGCACTAGTCTGCATTCTAACAGCAATCTGATGATTGCTGTTAGAAAAAAAAGTGAAAAAAAGTAAAAATAAATGTCAAAAGTGAAAAAAAAGTAAAACACAAACAATAAAATAAAAACACGTACACCGCCCTTTTCCCCTTTACAAACGCCAATCGCCCCAAAAAAGATCAGAAATAAATAAAGTACCCATATTTGGTATCGCCGCATGCGTAACAACCCACCCTATAAATCTGTCACATTAATTAACCCGTGCGGTGAATGCCGTAAAAAACAAAAAACAGTCACAGAATTGCGATTTTTGTACATCCTGCAGCACATAAAATGGAATAAAAAGTGATCAAAAACTCATATAAAGACCAAAGTTGTACCAATTAAAACTTCAGTTCTGTCCCTGAGAACCTTACCCCTGCTGCTTTGCTGAATCTATGTGAAAATGAAATCCCGCAATATCTGGGAATACTTCGTAAATGCAAGGTAGAGAGAGCTCACAGGTTGGGCCCAGAGAGGAGAACGGAGCACACAGGAACAGAGAGGAGATTCAACAACAGACCTCGGCCTGCCATTTGTAAATACTTGGACTATTCTGACAAAGCTGAAATTCTGGCGGCTTATAGAGCGAAAAGCTCCGGGATAGAACTACATGGGTCAAGGATCCTGCTGTTTGCTGATTTTTCGGCTGAGGTGGCACGGCGAAGGAGAGCATTCTCAGCAATATGCTCTGAGCTCTATAAGTCTCAGAGGAAGTTTACACTTATGTACCCGGCTACCTTGAAAGTGTTCCAAACAGATGGTCCTCCCCTTTTTTTCCGAGAGCCTCAAGCAGCGGTGGAGGGTCTTGGGTTACAGGTTATTTTGGTTGACGGTCAACGTCAAAGGGACACGAGAGTCCTTGATCTTGTGGATCGTCAAAAAAAAAGACAAGAAACAAAAGATGGTCGTGTCTAACATGACATGAAACCTACTGATTAACTTTCTGTTTTGCTTCGCAAGGTTCCGAGATCGGAAAAAGAGGGTTAGATGGTT
>JAODAL010045678.1:0-31701 GCA_025379985.1 Phyllomedusa bahiana | reverse complement strand
AAAAAATATGTGAACCATTTCTCAAAGTTTTTTTCTGTATGATAGATAGCATAAATGCTTCTTTAGGGATTTCCACGTAGTGTATTGCCCTTTTTGCAGAAATGTGACGCTGGCGGCGCTCTGTTTGTGTACATGTATAATTACATGTGTGCCGCAGCCCTGCCAGTGGCACCCAGGTTTGCATACGTTTTTTCAGAAATGTTTTTGTGTGCAGAAACATACGTTATACTTGGTGTACATTGATTTTAACCTATATGGGAAGGAAAGGGTGCTTCCATTTTGTGTTTCTGTCCCCGCCCACTCTCACAGGCTGTCATAAGAAGGGCAGCTTGCAGGTTGGGTGTTTTTTATTTTTTCTCTCTGAATAATGGAGGTCGGTTGACCCAGCGGGAGGCCTGATTGGCTCGATTGAGAGGTAAAGATAGCATAGGACTGCCCGATTTGAGATCACGTTGAAAGTCGTGGGCAGCTTAAACATCTTTTGATCAAAATATGTGAACCGAGAGTCTCAGAGTTTTTTCATGAGTTATTTTGAGGGCACACAAAAGTACACTGTTATACAAGCTGTACACGGATCAATTAACATTGCATCAAAGTGTCATATCTTCAGTGGTGTCCCATGAAAAGATAATAAAATATACTGTATATTTGTTTATTTTTTTCAATATTTCTTTACTAAAGATGTGTTTAAAAATGTGTTGATATTATTTTTACATGTGTGAGTTAAAAGAGTATTTTAATCTTAGGCCTCATTCACATTATGTTTCCTGCAGGTACCAGAAAAATAAATAGTTCAATGTATGCCATGGTGGAGACCTAGGAATGTAATCTTTTTGGTGTTTTAAGATCAGTGAGGAAAGGCACATATCCTTGTCTACCATGTTCTAACTGTAATTCTATCATAAAAGGTGAGAATATCAAACACCCTATGGAGGGTTTTGATATATCTATAAAAGGGTTCTATACCTGCATCAGTAAGAATGTTATCTATTTGTTAAAGTGCTCATGTGGAAAAATATATGTGGGCCAAACTAGTCGACCTATTCGGATTCGCCTGAATGAACACAAGTCTGCTATTAGGAATTATAGGGTTAAAGTGGATACCACAACAAGTAAAATGGAAGAGCATAATAAATTTGGTGAGACTACAGTGGCACGCCACTTCTATGAGGCAGGTCACCAAAATCATGAGTTATGTTGGTGTGTGGTAGAGGAAATATTTTGTAGAGATAGTAATTTGCTTTGATCTCGTCTTCTTCAGCGAGAATCATTTTGGATTTTTAAATTAGATTCCCTTATTCTGAAGGGTTTGAGTGAAATGTTTAGCTGACGATCCTTTTTGTAATAGCATATAAATTTATGTGTTTGTTCAATGTCTGTTTGTATTGTTAAAAAGTGACGTACTTACGTGATGTGTATATAAGCACGTTAGTGGTAGGCTTCTGCATCTCCACTGAGAGGACACCGCCTAATGACACTGTCTGAGGAAGGAGGATTTGCCTCCGACACGTCACGAATGGGCGTTCGGCAGCTCTCGCGGTGACTACAGTGTTCAGAGCTTTCGCATATCATCCTGTACCTATGGAGGACTTTACCAAATATAAGCTAAGTGCTATTTTGTACATTTAAGAGATTGTGCAGTTGGTCGTCACGCTTCACAGGTATTTTATATGCTACTGGGTGTCAAGTTGTTCTAATATGCCCCAAGGATTAGTGGGCAGCGGAAATGAAGTAAATAATTTGAATGAAAGCAATATCATTGGACTGTTTTGTGAATTTATCTTTTTTGAGCCTACATTTGCTCTGTTTGTGTAACCTAATAAGACATATGTGAATAGGTAATAGAACAAACAAAGACCAAAAGAGACTATAGGCCTTATGTATGAAAACTGCAATGCAATAAGACTGTATTAGTTGCCCATATCAACCAGTCAGAGCTTAGGTTTTATTTTTCCAGAGCACTATAGAAAATGAATGCTGAGCTCTATTGGTTGCTATGGGCAACAAAGACAGTCTTACTGCTAGACAGTTTTCATACATAAGCTCTTATATTTGCCCTCTTAGTCCTTACCTCCATCCCTGCCATGTTACCCATCACAATACTTTTTCTAAGAATCCAGATGGACACCTGCAACAGAGTCAGTAAACCTGATGTAAATTTTTAGCAGATTCTATAGATATGCCATAGAGGTTTTATAGATGGGTGTCCCACCACTGAAGCTCACATCTACCTCTAAAACAGAAGTTCTAGGAAGAAGAAAAGGCTGTATTTCCATGGCATAGAATGTGCCTGATTTATATTGCCTTGCAAAAGTATTCGGCCCCCTTGAACTTTTCAACATTTTGCCACATCTCAGGCTTCAAACATAAAGATATAAAATTTAAATTTTTTTGTGAAGAATCAACAACAAGTGGGACATAATTGTGAAGTGGAACGAAATTTATTGGATATTTTAAACATTTGTAAAATTTAAAAAAATGAAAAGTGAGGCGTGCAAAATTATTCGGCCCCCTTAAGTTAATATTTTGTAGCGCCACCTTTTGCTGCGATTACAGCTGCAGGTCGCTTGGGGTATGTCTCTATCAGTTTTGCACATTGAGAGACTGAAATTCTTGCCCATTCTTCCTTGGAAAACGTTTGTGAAAGCGTTTGTGAACAGCAGTTTTCAGCTCTTTCCACAGATTCTCCATTGGATTCAGGTCTGGACTTTGACTTGACCATTCTAACACCTGGACACGTTTATTTGTGAACCATTCCATTTTAGATTTTGCTTTATGTTTGGGATCATTGTCTTGTTAGAAGATAAATCTTTGTACCAGTCTCAGGTCTTTTGCAGTTTCCAACAGGTTTTCTTCCAGAATGGTCCTGTATTTGGCTCCATTCATTTTCCCATCAATTTTAACCATCTTCCCTGTCCCTGCTGAAGAAAAGCAGGCCCAAACCATGATGCTTCCACCACCATGTGTGACAGTGGGGATGGTGTGTTCAGGGTGATGAGCTGCATTGCTTTAACGCCAAACATATCGTTTTGCATTGTGGCCAAAAAGTTTGATTTTGGTTTCATCTGAGCAGAGCACCTTCTTCGACATGTTTGGTGTCTCCCAGGTGGCTTGTGGCAAACTTTAAACAAGAATTTTTATGGATATCTTTGAGAAATGGCTTTCTTCTTGCCACTCTTCTATAAAGGCCAGATTTGTGCAGTGTACGACTGATTGTTGTCCTATAAACAGACTCTCCCACCTCAGCTCTAGAGCTCTGCAGTTCATCCAGAGTGATCATAGGCATCTTGGCTGCATCTCTGATCAGTCTTCTCCTTGTTTGAGATGAAAGTTTAGAGGGCCGGCCAGGTCTGGGTGGATGTGCAGTGGTCTGGTACTCCTTCCATTTCAATATGATCACTTGCACAGTGCTCCTTGGGATGTTTAAAGTTTGGGAAATCTTTTTGTATCCAAATCTGGCTTTAAACTTCTCCACAGCAGTATCATGGACCTGACTGGTGTGTTCCTTGTTCTTCATGATGATCTCTGCACTTTAAAAAGAACCCTGAGACTATCACAGAGCAGGTGCATTTAGACGGAGACTTGATTACACACAGGTGAATTATATTTATCATCATCAGTAATTTTGGACAACATTTGATCATTCAGAGATCTTCACTGAACTTCTGTAGTGAGTTTGCAGCACTGAAAGTAAAGGGGACGAAAAATATTGCACGCCCCACTTTTCATTTTTTTTTTTTTTTACAAAAGTTTAAAATATCCAATAAATTTCATTCCACTTCACAATTGTGTCCCACTTGTTGTTGATTCTTCACAAAAAAATGTAAATTTTATATCTATTTTATATCTATGTTTGAAGCCTGAAATGTGGCAAAAGGTTGAAAAGTTCAAGGGCGCTGTATACTTTTGCAAGGCACTGTATGAACCAGCTCTACTGCGGGTCATAAATCAGGCGCATTCTAGCGCTAGTACGACATTTCTGGCTCAGGTATACCACTTTGAAAGTGGTTTACCTGTTCCAGCAGTAATGCACCTAGAAATGCCATAGCGATGCTATAAATATATAGTGCGCCCCGCCTCCCCCTGAAATCAGGCGCATTACAAAGTGCCACGGGCACTATGTAATGCGCCTGATAATGGCGTGTGGGCCATTTAAAAATCTATGAACGGAGATGTGCTGGATGTTGGGCTGAAAAGACGCTAGATATCTGGCACAGCCCCGTTCATACATGTCGCCCTTAGTTCACAGAAATCTGTAGCATCAGGAATGCACGCTACAGATACAGAAGTAGATGATTGTTCTTGGCATGAATCTGGGTCCGAGCTGAGACACTGTTGTAACTTCACTTAATAATGTCACAATGACTTTGGCATTATGTAAAATATGGTTCAACGGGCCACTCCTCAGTGCAGGACATGAAGATAAAGATCTAGGATGGATAGATAGATAGATAGATAGATAGATAGATAGATAGATAGATAGAGTTAGCATGGGGACATCATAGCACCTAAGATAAATGTTTGGCTGGGGCTCTTAAAGGGGTTGTCTCATCACATTGATTCGTCTTACCTTAGTCCTGCTTTCTCTGTTTAATTTTTGAATTCAGTGTTTACTGACTTTACTGGCTACTACTGGCCTGCAGTAACAAGCTGCTGAGGACACCAGGTCTGTAGCTATAGCGACCAGCACTTGCAGCCTATCAGGAGAGATCGAACAGGTCTGTTGCTATAGCGACCTATGGAGCTGATGCAGACCATACAAGAGGGGATATCTAAGAATAGGTAGGACACTGTTAATGGATACATAATGCAAAGTGACTTGTTTTTGCAAGATCTTTAACATAAAAGCAATCCTTGTAGTGAGACAACCCCTTTAAGGAAGAAATTTGCATCTGGAACAAAAGCAATGAATGCACGTTGTTATGGCTGGAACACAATATTGCCTGAGTGTTCGTCAATTATATTGGAAACAACACAGTGCAGTAAAAACAATAATGTGGAAATTATACATAAGACAGCGTCCACACGGCAGTAGGCAAATACCGTCGGATTCTGATTAAAGAATCTGGCCGGTATTTTGAAATGTTTTCCGTGGTTTTGGGGAATAGTTTTGTCCGTGGTTTACGGAGTCACTGTCCCCCTCAACCACTGACATGTTCAATGCCGGTGGTGAAAAAAACTATCCGGCATAAAATCCGTTTACTGCTGAACGTATTTTCTATTAAAGTCTATGCAGATGGTTGACAGTCATTTTTCAGATGGTTTCCAAATCCGAAAATCACCTGTAAAACCAACTGAAAACCTTGCCGTAGGGACAAGCCCTAAGAGATCTCTTACCATTATTTCCCCAGTTTTCAATGTTGGAAATCATGCAGAAGTTATATAAAGCACACTTCAGCCACCCACAGTGCAGATTCACTTTAGCACTTATATAATGACTACAATACCCAGACCTTCCAAGTTTTAATGGTGATCCAAATTTGGTTTAAATTCAGGTCCACATGTTGTGGCTCCTACATGAATGCCAAAATGCCAAAAACATTCTGAACATCTGAAATCACCATAAATGTTAATTTCATCTCCAAAAAGTGGGATGTATACAAATTAAATGTCCTCATATACACCACACCAGGGGTATCAAACTTATTTTCACCAAGAGCCACATGACCACTATGGTTCCCCTTAAATGGCTGAATGTTACTGCAAGAATATATAATATGTAACTAGTCCTAAAAAGGCTTTTCTGTATCATTTTAATAACTGTAATGGTCTGGAGGTGGATCCACTAGACCACCGCAGGCGATGGTGTAAGCCCACACCAGGGAGCGGAATCTAAGTAGGTCCCGGTATTTACCAGAGCCCGCCGCAAAGCGGGATGGACTTGCTGCAGCGGGAGTCTACCAGGTCTTCCACTGGCGGGGCTTGACTGCGGTGGCGGCCAAGGGTAGGCGAGGTACGGAATCGGTAGGCAGGCTCGTAGTCGGGGACAGGCAGGAGGTCAGGGCAGGCGGCTGAGGCTCGTGAACGTAGACAGGCAGAAGGTCAGGGATGGCGGCAAGGATCGTGGTCGGTAAACGTAGGCTCGAGGTCGGTACACAGTAGGCAGGAATAGACAAGACTAGGAAGGCTTTTTCCAACAGGATATACACCAAGGATCCGGCAAGGCTGTCAGGAAGGGGCCGGACTTAAATAGGGACAGTGCCCGGCAATGACCAATTACCGGTGCACTGTCCCTTTAAATATCACACTGCCGGCGCGCACGCGTGCTAGGGGGCGGCGCCGCGCACGCTGGGGACTAGAGTCGAACAGAGCAGGATCGTGGCCGGGTAAGTGAGTGCCGGCGAGAGCAGGGGAATGAGCGGACCCCGAACCCGACGTTCGGGACGGGGCGCCGCTGGGTGTCGGGACACGGACGCGCCCGCGACCCGGGACGGGGGTTGCAGGGGTGTCCGTGACAATAACATATTTAAAGGATACTGTTATCCTTTAAACAGCATTGCTCCAGTGCTGGCACTGTCTGCCACCTCCACTGGTCTTTTATTTACTTTTGGCACTGGTTGTCTGCAGCGATCACATTGCATTACTTGCCATCGCTGTCAGGACTCACTTACCTGCTTCTAAGGTGCAATGCTCTGCAGGGGTTAAATTACCTAGCCTGTCTTCACACCCTGGGAGAGGCTTTACTGATGAGCCTAGGAGTTACAGCTCTACTTCCACTCAGAACAGAGGGTGTGTCACACAGGCCAATAGGAAGGCCCGGAGACCGCACCAATTGGGCACACCATTTATACCTCCACAGACATTCCTGTCTTTGCCTATGAAAGGTTCTAACTGCTCTTTCACCTTCTCTTAATATCGTGTGTTACTTGTTACCTGACCTCGGCTTTTGTTTGTGACTTCGGCTTTCTCCCTGAATCTGTATCTCGTTCCTGATAGTGTTTTGACCCTGGCATGTTTCTTGGTATTTCTTCTGTCTTCTGATTCTTGGCCTGAGGTACCCGTACTCTTGTTGACCCGGAATGAATTACCTTGCTTTCTCCTGATGGCCCTGCACTTAGTAATGTAAGGTTTGCCACCCAGTTGAGGTCTACCATCTAGAGCAGCATGCCAAGTAGGCAGGGACAATGGGCTGGGTTGCAGTCAGAGCCCACTGCACCTCCTCTGAAATGACACGCTGTTTGAAAGTAAATGTTCTGACTGGTGACATCAGGCAATGACACGTGACTGCTACAGCCAATCAGTGCCAGAAAATGGCAGCACTAGAAGATATGTGAAAAGAGAAATTGCTATAAGCTTCTTAATTTTGTAAGGGCCACAGTTTCCAAGTAATGTGTTATTAAAACTTCCTGGACAACCAATTTAACATATTGTTAGATAACCTGAGACACCACATCTGGGGTGGCCTGTGGCACTGTACTTACTATACAGCAGGTATATAGGCCCCCCAGTAGATAGGGTATATAGGTTCCCTCAGTAAGTAGGTCAAATCGATATATAGGCACCCTCATTTATACAACTTTTAAGACATATATACTTACCCTGAAAAATTTGAAAGGCCTAGGCCAATGTAAATTTTACACATTCTGCTGGAGAGTAACAAATACACACTACTTCCAGGACTTTTTACAGTTAAACAATAACTCATAGTTCAACTGTTTGACATAAAACAAATACAAACCAGTCCTGCAAAAGTATGCTGAGTGAGACATAACATGGTGTTTTTGCTAGTCTGTTGTCACCCTTCTTTCTCACTCTGTCTCCTCAGGCTGTGGGTGGTTATATAGCTGTAGCTAGCATAATCAGCTTTTAGCTGAGCTGTTACTGACAAGTACAGGAGATTTTAATTTCTGCAGTAAAATCAAGCTACATGTGCTGTGAGGACTGAATACAATGTCTTTATCTGTACACAGAAGCTAATCTTGTTAGAGATAATTCATATTCTCTGGATTGAGCTGTTCGTCCATGGGGTGATGCCACTTACAGCTCTCTGCTCTCTCATATAATCAGATAACAGAGTTATGGTCTGGTATGCAGATAACCATAGAAACCTGTGTGCACTCAAGAGCACATAAAATGTCTCTTATCTCATGACTAGTGATGAGCGATTACGTCGACTATCGTCATCGGGATGATAGTCGATACCGTCAATTATCATGACGATTTCCGATAGTCGATAACAGATTATCGCTGATGACCATTAAAGTCTATGGGAGAGGAACAAAACCTTCATTCTTACACCCAAACAGGGCTGGAGAAGCTGGAATTAACATCCACAACAGTAAAATGGATACGTGCTACATCTTAGGAAACACACTTAGGTTATAAAAGCCACAGAAAAAAAATCACAGACCATTCACTATCCCTGTCTTGTACCACAGCATGACCCTTAAACCTGCATGAACCACAAATTAAAAAGTTGCAGAAGGCAGTATTATTTGAACCATCATTTTACTTGAACTGGACATTGACTATCCCTGTCCTGGAACGCAGCTTGACCCTTAAACCTGTCTGACCCAAAGATTAAAAAGTGCCGGAAAAAGGAGTCTTTCAACCACCATTTTAGTTGAACTGGACATTGACTATACATGTCCTGGACCGCAGCATGACCCTCAAACCTACATGACCCACAGATTAAAAAGTGCAAGAATAAGGAGTCTTTCAACCACCTGTTTAGTTGAACTGGACATAGGCTATACCTGTCCTGGACCACAGCATGACCGTTATACCTGTCTGAACCACAGATTAAAAAGTGCCGGAAAAAGGATTCTTTCAACCACCATTTTAGTTTCACTGGACCATAGAATATCCCTGTCCTGGGCCACAGCATGAGCCCCAAACCTGCATAACCCCCAGATTTAAAAACTGCTGGAAAAAGGAGTCTTTCAACCACCATTTTAGTTGAACTGGACATTGACTATACTTGTCCTGGACCACAGCATGACCCTTTAAACCTGTCTGACCACAGATTAAAAAGTGCCTGAAAAAGGAGTCTTTCAACCACCATTTAGTTTGAACTGGACATTGACTATACCTTCTCTGGGCACAGCATGAGCCGCAAACCTGCTGACCCCCTGATTTAAAAAGTGCAGAAAAAGGATTCTTTTTAACCACCATTTTAGTTGAACTGGACATTGGACTATATCTGTCCTGGACCGCAGTATGTCCTAAAACCTGTCTGACCCACAGATTAAAAAGTGCAGGAAAAAGGAGTCTTTCAACCACCATTTAGTTTCACTGGACATAGATTTTCCCTGTCCTGGCCACAGCCATGAGCCCAAAATCTGCATTGACCCCCAGATTTAAAAAGTGCCGGAAAAAGGAGTCTTATAACCACCATTTTAGTTGAACTGGACATTGACTATATCTGTCCTGGACCGCAGTATGACCCCAAAACCTGTCTGACCCACAGATTAAAAAGTACCGGAAAAAGGAGTCTTTCAACCACCATTTTAGTTTCACTGGACATTGACTATACTTGTCCTGGACCGCAGCATGACCCTTTAACCTGTCTGACCCACAGATTAAAAAGTGCCGGAAAAAGGAGTCTTTGAACCACCATTTTAGTTGAACTGGACATTGACTATACCCGCTCCTGGGCCACAGCATGAGCCCCAAACGTGCATGACCCCCAGATTTAAAAGTGCCGGAAAAAGGAGTCTTTCAACCACCATTTTAGTTGAACTGGACATTGACTATACCTGTCCTGGACTGCAGTATGACCATTAAACCTGTCTGACCCACAGATTAAAAAGTGCAGGAAAAAGTAGTCTTTCAACCACCATTTTAGTTTCACTGGATATAGACTATCCCTGTCCTGGGCCACAGCATGAGCCCCAAACCTGCATGACCCCCAGATTTAAAAAGTGCTGGAAAAAGAGTCTTTTAACCACCTTTTAGTTGAACTGACATTGACTATATCTGTCCTGGACCGCAGATAATGACCCCAAAACCTGTCTGACCCACAGATTAAAAAGTACCGGAAAAAGAAGTCTTTCAACCACCATTTTAGTTGAACTGGACATTGACTATATCTGTCCTGGACCGCAGTATGACCCAAAAACCTGTCTGACCCACAGTTTAAAAAATTGCAGGAAAAAGGAGTCTTTCAACCACCATTTTAGTTACTGACATATGATATCCCTGTCCTGGGCCACAGCATGAGCCCAAAACTGCATGACCCCCAGATTTAAAAAGTGCCGGAAAAAAGAGTCTTTTAACCACCATTTTAGTTGAACTGGACATTGACTAATATCTGTCCTGGGACCGCAGTATGACCCCAAAACCTGTCTGACCCACAGATTAAAAAGTGCCAGAAAAAGGAGTCTTTGAACCACCATTTTAGTTGAACTGGACATTGACTATACCCACTCCTGGGCCACAGAATGAGCCCCAAACGTGCATGACCCCCATATTTAAAAAGTGCCAGAAAAAGGAGTCTTTTAACCACCATTTTAGTTGAACTGGACATTGACTATATCTGTCCTGGACCGCAGTATGACCCCAAAACCTGTCTGACCCACAGATTAAAAAGTACCGGAAAAAGAAGTCTTTCAACCACCATTTTAGTTTCACTGGACATAGACTATCCCTGTCCTGGGCCACAGCATGAGCCCCAAACCTGCATGACCCCCAGATTTAAAAAGTGCCGGGAAAAGGAGTATTTTAACCACCATTTTAGTTGAACTGGACATTGACTATATCTGTCCTGGACCGCAGTATGACCCCAAAACCTGTCTGACCCACAAATTAAAAAGTGCCGGAAAAAGGAGTCTTTCAACCACCATTTCAGTTAAACTGGACATTGACTATCCATGTCCTGGACTGCAGCATGACCCAAAAACCCGCACAGGTGCCCTTATGGACCATCATCAGAAAATGTCTCAATAAGAAATAAACTATATTAAAAACAACTCGTTTTCCATTACTGCTGCTGCTAGAGCTACTTGCCATTCTACTGGTGACATTGTTCCACCGTGACATCAGAATGTGAAGCAAACGAAACAGATGTCCCCAGTAGGTCAACGAGGCCTGTCTGAAAATCCTGCATTCAGGAAATTACTGATCAAGGCAGGTGAGGCTGTAAACGTGGATCACGCAGGTTCAGCTGGCAGGGCCGGCCTTACAGTGGGTGTGGTGAGAGCAAGGGCTGACGTCTGTCATCTATTAACACGCAGGTTCAGCTAGCAGGGCCCGAGTTACAGTGGGTGTGGTGAGAGCCAGTGCTGAGGTTCGTCATCTATTAGCACGCAGGTTCAGCTAGCAGTGCCCGAATTACAGTGGGTATGGTGAGAGCCCAGGCAGGCGTCCGTCATCCATTAACACGGCAAAAAATTCCCTTATGATGCAGCATCGAAAACAGTCGTGCTGAAGCAGAGTGTGGAAGCGGAACTGTGAGCTCAGACCTTCAGCCTTCCTCAGTACACAGTCAAGACCTGGGTAGCGCTAGAGAAATTTCTGCCTCTACGAGAGCGCTTGCCCCTCCGTATGAGTGCGGACCAATTGAGCTTCACTTGGAAATGCTGGTGGTTGACACTACTGTTTTACCCAGGTGCCCTTTTTCTTGGCATTCTTTTTCTCATTTTACTCAACGTGTTGGAGGAAATTGTCTCTGTTCTTGGGGCGAGAATGTGCTCCATACACCATGTCCTCTGAATAACCTACATCTGTTCAAGTCTTCCTGTACCTCCCTTGTACAATTTAGAGGAATAGTTGTATCAGCTATTTTGTACATGCAATATTTTTAGTTGTTTAATTCTACATTGTTAAAATATGATGGAATCCCACCACGTCTATGTTTCTCTTTTTTTAATTGTATTAAATGGGTAGTCTCACTACAGGGATTGCTAGCTATGTTAAAAATCTTGCAAAAACAAGTCATTTTGCAATATGTGTCCATTAACAGTGTCCTACCTATTCCTGTTTTTGACAGCACCATCACCCTTGAGCCACTCTTGACAATTGTGAAGAACAAATGTCTGTTAGAAACCACATTTTTTATAATAGGACCTGTAGTATAGCTGCATTTCACAGCAACATGCCCCCAAAAATTAAAAACATGACCCTTGAGCTACTCTTGACACTTGTAAGAACAAATGCTGTTAGAAACCACATTTTTACAATAGGACCTGTAGTATAGCTGCATTTCACAGCAACATGCCCCCAAAAATTCAAAACATGACCCTTGAGCCACTTTTGACAATTGTGAAGAACAAAAGTCTGTTAGAAACAACAATTTTTTTTTAATAGGACCTGTAGTATTGCTGCAGTTCAAAGCACCCCAAAAAATTAATCAAAATAGACTTCACAGACACTTTTAAAATTGTGAGGAGAAATGCCACTTAGGAAAGCATCATTTCTGTTCCAAAGGACCCATGAATAAGCTGTATCTACAGCACACATGTACCCCAAAAATAATAAATATGACTTCTCACCACTATTAAAAATTGTGATGGAGAAATGCCACTTAGAAGCCGACATTTTCTGTTCCAAAGGACCATGGATATATATGCTGTATATCACAGCAACATGAACCCCAAAACCATTGACAATGCGAAAAATTCTAAGATAAAGTGAGTAAATGGAATACGTTTTTGTCATGAAACCTTGGTGTCTGTGTTACAGTCTCCACACCGCAAAACCAGCAAAATGAATCTTTTGGAACGAGAATAAAAATGCAGTAAGAATTGATCATTTAAAAAAAAAAGTTTTCCAAGAAGGACCATTTCTTTTGGAAAGAGGAATGTAAGTAGACCCGCAAACTAATCTTGACTCTCAGGGCAAATGGGGCCACATCATCATCAGAGATCCATGCCTGATTATATCGAGAAGAAAGGTCAAACGATCCACATTATCTGTGGAAAGCTATGCGTTTTGTCTGTAAGGACGTCCTCCAGCTGTGCTGAAGGTCCGCTCAGATATGACGCTGGCTGCTGGGCAGGACAACAACCAATTGGCGTGGCGAGCAAGCTCTGGCCATTCATGCATTTTGGATACCCCGAAGTCGATTGGGTCCCGGAACACAACATCCGAAAACAGCATCGTTGTGAGATGAGCAATAGACGTGCACCATGAACTTAAGCTGTCTCTGTGAGTTGTAGTGTGTGTCCTGCATTACATTGCATTGGGTGAGTTGTATATAAGATTTCCAGAGGTCACCCATGTAGGCTTCTGCCACATACGAATGCTGCTTGCCGGCTACGGCTAGACTTGCACTCTACTATAAACTGTCACGTCCGCAGACGTTGTTCCACCGAGACTTTGAAAGAATTGAAGCAGAACGCAACATATGTCTCCATTTGATCAATTCAGCCACAAGTGTCTCCATTACCTGCATTTTACTCTCTATATTGGGTGGTGGAAAGCAAATTGCCTGATTTTGTTTTGTAACCAGGGGGATCGAGGAGGTGGCCACCCAGTAACTGTTGTTCCTTTTGATGGCCTTAATGCGAGGATCATGTTTGGAGGAAATGGAGCATCCAAGCACACATATGAGAGCTGGAGCCTTGTATTTCCCAAGCCTCAGGGTCGAGGTGGCAACTAGCAAACTGATACTTCCTCATCTTCCCCTCCTCCGCCTCAAATTCGCGCCAACCTCTTTCCATGGCAGGGGCCTTCGTTAGACGACCATTACCTCATCCTCCTCCTCCTCCGCTTCCTACCGGCCACAGCTTCCAACAACAGCCCTGACTTCCTCAATGATGCAACCCTGGAGCTGAGGCGCGCCCGCCTTGCACAGCTCTGGAACCCCTGAAACACTGCCTAATTAAGACCAGATATGAATTGAAACTGCGGGCCTTGTTGGATTCGTCGACGAGAGAAAGGCTCCGTGTCCCGCATCTTGTACGTCTCCTTCCTCTTCCGTCCCGCTGGTTTGAATCCTGATGTTTCAGAGTTACCAACGATCGAGTGAGGGTCCAGAACTAAGATCACCACAATGCTCATCGCGACAAGGGCAATTGTCCCGCACTTACCACTTTTGGTGGCTTCTTCAAAACTGGGCAAGATGGTCAGAGCTCTTTCACTGGCCTTCCATTCACGGTGGCTTCAACACCCCTGAGGTCCGCATCCGCTGTTTTTCAGGCCCATGTGGTCACTTCGTACTGCTTAATGGCATTAGCGCTGACTGCCACCAACTCTGGAGCATGTAGGAGGTGGAATTCCCAATGTGATACCGACGTCATACAATGAGACTGTTGACGGGGAGGCGAGCTGAATGCAGCAATGCAGCCAGGTGGGATCAGACCCAGGGTGCGAACGGCGGAAGTCAGCCACAGAACCTCGAGCCTTCCTCAGCAGCAGTCCAACCCGGTAGCGATTTAGAAGATTTCCTGGACGACAAGGTTCATGAATGGGGCCAGGCAAGGATTGTGTCTCCCAGCCTACCGATCTTAGTGTGGCCCAGCAGATTTTTCGACCGACTATCGCGACACCACCTTGCCTTGGCACAAGGTTCTTGTCACCCGCCAACGCGTCGGACTCTTTGTATGCTGAGATCTGTCCATAAGCTCCTGACCTGGTGTGGACGGTCTCCCAAAAAGATTAATTTATAACACATCAAACACGGCCTGGTTTCTCAAGCACGTGATGCCAACCAGAGGACCTTGGGGGAAAGAACCCTCACCATCCCTGCAGTTTTGAAGAGCGTAGCGCCAAGCCTGAGAGCACCGACACCTAACCTAGAGACAACCACCCAGCTCACCCTAGTGGAGCTGACACAGAGATATAGCGGCCTTGGCCCGTGCTTTACTAGTCCATGTGTCGTGGTCGATGGACTTTGCCGGACACAGATGCAGACAATGCGCTTGAGAAAATTTTAGATACAGGGCAGGGATGGCTTTTCTAGCAAAGAAATGCCTGCTCAGCATCTGGTTATTGGGGGCAGGCAAGGGCCATGAGACGTGACGGAACCCATCTGTGTCCCCCAGACGTGAAAGGCACAATTTCCAAAGTGCCAAAAGCCCTGGCACTGCCGACCATCCTGCTTTTGCTTTGGGATGGTTTGGGTTAAAGTGTTTCTTCTGCACCCAAACTGGAAGACAGAAGGCTGGCAGCTATAACTGGCCGCAGTACCGCGTGCAGGTCGTGCAAACTGTGTGGAGGAGAAAGGGTAGGATGGGTCTCTGGTGGTGCATGGAGGTACTCGTGGCGATGGTGGAGCTGAGAGCGGCGGCTGATCCCTGATCATGACTCTGAGGAGACATCGGGCAGCAGAGGAACGCATGGTGTGGTGGAGAGAAGAAGAGAGGCGGAGACAGAGGGTGTCGACAGTGGTTGAATCCATATCGGTGTGGGCCTTTTTTGGCCAAGTGTTCCCTTCCATTTCAACACATGCAATCGCTGCTGAGACTAGACATGTGTTGGATGGTTAAAACACCTAAGATTCTTCCCTCTACTGATGCGTATTACGGCAAAGGCGGCAATATGACCTCGCTGGGGTGAATCAGAGGCTAGCTCTAAAAGTGTCCATGCTTGAGAGGTCCTGACGTTTTCAGACGGCGATAAAGCGAGGAGCGTGTTCCCGATCGATCATAGACTGAGGCGGAATAATCCTCAGCGGACATTCTAGCGACACCCTCTCCCTATTTTTGAGGCCGGGAACCCGTACTGACACTACCTAACCCCATCGTCTTCCAACCCTCGTCCAGTGATGAAGTGCTCGCAAGCAAATTCTGCTGAAAATACCACGTTGGGATCCGCAATGTTCGTCATCATCATCATCAACACAGATGACAACTGCATCCAGGAGCTGCTGGCTACAAGCAAGAGGCACTGCAAGGTGTTGCCGACAGCCCGGATTTTTGCCGAGATTTACTGCTTCCTTCGCCTCCTCTGTTGGCAACAGTAACTCTGGGCGTCAAGCGACAAAATCAAACCCTTTGTGCCTCCTTGATCTTTTAACATGCCATCTGACGGCACCAAACCGCATTTGTCATCAAAGAGGTCTTCAGAAAATGAATTATCCACCGTGGTGGGTACCGAGTGGTGAACATATTGGGGCTGCCTTCGCTTCAGTTGTACGATATGCTGACGATGCTGATGACACATTTGTGGCCGTGACTGGGAGGACGAGGAGGTAAGACTGCGGATGCAGTTGCATTAACCACTGAAAACAGATTGACGAGCGCTGTTACGTTTACTAAGATTCACCGGCCCTAACCCACCGATGACAGGCCTTACGGCTCCTGCCACCGACGATCCGCTGGCTTGCGTGTTTTGTCGCCAGCACTGGAAATGAGCACCTTCTCTCGTATCCTCCTACCGCTCCATGTCCTACACCCCTCTTTGCCCTTTTTACCACCTGCATTTCGCGTCCTGTTCAGTAAGAATAAAAATATAAGAAAGTATGGAACGTTTTTGACCAGTCCTCTTCAATTAAAAGATGCGAAATCACAGCTAATCTTAAATCCCCTATTTCCTACAGCCAACTAGGATTAAAAACAGAAAGTTTCTAGCGAATACCTGTAAATGCGTTTCTGGTGGAAAAAACGTAAGAGCAATATCAAACAGTGTTCTTCCTTCATCCCCAGGGATTTACAACTGCCCATATGACTAGCAACATTGATAGTTTATCAACAAAATATCATACAAGCGCGCTATCTGCGCCAAACTGATATACAACGAGTGCAATAAAACTATTCAAAGTTATCGGCCATGAGAAATTGCGTTTTTTGCAGCATTACAAAACCGAGAACAGTTTACTAGAAAAATGTTTCAGAATTGGTCGTACAACGTGCTATGATGACAAAAAACTAGGCCGCACCACGTGCAATCCAATACAGCTATTTTAAAATGTTATACGGATAACAAACGGTGGTTTTTTTTTGCACCAATAGAAATACACCAAAATTAACTAAGAAATTGTCTGTATCCAAATTTAAGTACAAGGTTTTCTATATGAAAAAAACTGGTGCAGAACCAAAGTGCAATACTAGCTATTTAAATTTCTACGTATAAGGAAAAGGAGTTTTTGTTTTTTTTGCACCTATGAAATACATCTGCAATTACTAGCAAATTCCTGTATCCTAATATAAGTACATAGATGGGTCCCTTTGAACAAAAATGGCCTGCGCCAAAGTGAAGATACACCTAATTAAAATATGTGCACGATAATAAAAGGGTGGGTTTTGCACCTATGAAATACAACACAATTACCTAGCAAATTTCTGTATCGTAATATATAGTACAAAAAAAAGAGGGACTTGATTAGCACAAAACAGGGTTGCGCCAAAGAGAAAAAACACCTAATTAAAGTGTGTAACGGATAGAAAAACTAGGATGATTTTTGCACCTATGAATACACCTGAATTACTAGCAAATATTCTGTATCCCTAATACAAACAAGATGGGTCTTTGAACAAAAATGGCCTGCGCCAAAGTGAAAAACACCTAATTAACTTGTGCACGGATAATAAAAGGTGGTTTTTTTGCACTATGAAATACACCTGCAATTAACAAGAAAATTCTCTGTATCTAATATAAGTACAAGAATGGGTCTTGAAACAAAAAAGGCCTGCGCCAAAGAGAAAAACACCTAATTGAAATTGTCACCGATAATAATTAGGTGTTTTTGCTACCTATGAAATACAACAGCAATTACTTTAAGCCAATTTTCTGTATCCTAATTTAAGTACAAGGTGCTCTTTGAACAAAATTTGTGCTGTCACTAAAGTGAAATACATCTATTTAAAAGTTTTAACGATAATAAAAAAGGTGGTTTTTGCACAATGAAATACACCATCATTTACTAGAACATTTTCCTGTATTCCCTAATGTAAGTACAAGTGGGTCTATGAAACAATGAATGCCATGCTCAGAAAAACGTGAAACAACCGTAATTAAATTGTGTATGGATATATAAAAGGTGGTTTTTGCACCAATAATATACACCTTCAGTGACATAGAAAGTTCTGTATCCTATTGAAAGTACATAGGGGTGTCCTTTGAAACACAACAGTGGCTGGCCACAAAAATGAAAAAAAAACCTACTTAAATCGTGTACGGAATAAATAATAAGTGGTTTTTTGCACCTATGACATAACCCCTGTAGTGACTAGAAAAGGGATCTTTATCCTATGTAGAACAAGGTGGGTCATTGAACAAAAACTGGGCTGCAACAAAAAAAAGGAACTAAATTACACCAAACCTGGCCAAAAACTAGTAAAAAAAAAAGCCATTTCAATGCAGGTCCAAAGCAGTCTGGGCTTGCACAATATCCACTCTCCTTTCAAAAGCCTGCCTGTCTGTCTGTGTATCGCCTGCACCCCCCTCCCCGCCCCGCCCCAACGTCTACGTGGCTGTACAGGCACTAGTGCTTTCTTAAAAATACTCCACCTCTCAACTAACTAAGAACTGGAAATTCTCTACTCTATCTAAGTTCTAATGTTCACGAGTTAAAGCATGGTTGTCCCTGTGTGAACAAAGGAGAACTGTGTCGCTAAGCTGTATTGAGGAAAAGCTGACACACGACCTGCACTTAGGAAACACAGTGACACACTGATGCTGAACAGGAAGGGGCTTTCTATGTTAAACGAGGTCATGTGATTTATTCCAGCCATGACAACCATACAAATCACAGTAATGACATCGCACACCCAGCTCACCCTGCTCTGATGCACTAACTGATTTGCTGGCCACCCAAATGACCGGAAGCGGCGCGAAAATGGCACAAAAGAAATAGATTAAGCCATATTCTCACCTATATAATCAGCGTGTCGAAAATTCCGATCAACATAAAAACCGTGCCAATTTCAACTTTGTCGATTATAATCGCTCAATACTACTCATGACTAAAGTAAAATCAACTACTCAATATATTTAGGGAAAGTCTTCAATTGCATATCCCTTCATGTTAAACCTAATCTTTGTAGTGACAAAACCACTTTAACAACCTAAAACCTCTTAAACAATCAAACTCAAACTTAGGGTTACAGCCAGATTCAGAGCAATAGGGGAAAACCTTGGTGGATACTTAAGCAGACCTGGAGTTTCTTTTAAACTGCATTTACATCCTTGGGAGAGGCAGAAAGACCGAGAAAAAGAGTCAAAAATCAAGAGAAACCGCATTACAGGCATGTACAGTAGCTGTAGGGTGTACCCCCAGGATAAGCTCCACTTGTGGGCCCTAAAATCAACTCTAGAGGTGAGCCCCAGAATAAAATTCCACTGGTGGGGCCTAGGCATCCCACTCCGACACTAGTTACAGCCAATTTGGTGATTTTTTGAGACAGGGCATTGTGGTGTTACATAATACAATAGCCCCCTAGATCAGTAACCCAGGGCTTAAAAAGTACACAACCAGTACTTTGTAAAACATCACAGATACTTAGCATAACATTCAGATGTATATTGCATTTCCAGCTTGTATACAAACCAATATATGTAAGCCATACAATTTCTGTGTAGAAAGTAAGTCGACATGGATTTTTCCAGTGCAGATACTGCAATCCCTGTGGCAGAAAACATGTCACTTACCCTGAACTGATTCCAAGATATTGGGGCTAATGTGTAGTTAAATGTACAATAAGAAGAGATGGGCGAATTTCTCAAAAATTCGATTCGGTCATTTCGCCGAATTTTCTGACAAAAATAAATTCGGTCCGAATTACTTCGGGACCAATTGCGTTAAAAAGCATCTATTTCCAGGCTGCACAGAGCCTGCAGGGTGCTGTAGAACGTTGTGCCATGCTTAAATATGCAGAGGGAGCTTGGTTTGGTCTTCATACAATGTTGTGTTTTAGTATGACACGCAGATGACTGCCGCCGCTCTTAGAATCGCTTCACTATAAAATTCCCTGGGCACTTAAGAGGGCAAAACTGACCAAAAAACTCAAGCGGAAATGTAGCCTGATAAAGTCATGCCAGCGAAAGCTGGAAAAAAACAAGCTGAGAGCTCAGGTGGCAACATTAGTGACAGAGTGTGGAGGTGACGGCGGCAGCCACAGCAGCATGAGGTCAGGCAGGGGCACAATGACATTCTGGAGGTGGCAAAACAGGAGGAAGCCACAGAATGGCACAATGACTGAGAGCGGAGGTCACGGCGGCAGCAGCATGAGGTCAGGCAGTGGCACAATGACATTCTGGAGGTGGCAAAACAGGAGGAAGCCACAGAATGGCACAATGACTGAGAGCGGAGGTCACGGCGGCAGCAGCATGAGGTCAGGCAGTGGCACAATGACACAGTGTGGAGGACACGGCAGCAGCCACAGCAGCAGCATGAGGTCAGAAAGTGGCACAATGACACAGTGTGGAGGACACGGCAGCAGCCACAGCAGCAGCATGAGGTCAGAGAGGGGCACAATGACACAGTGTGGAGGACACTGCAGCAGCCACAGCAGCAGCATGGGGGTAAAGACAGTGGCACAATGACATTCTGGAGGTTTGGCAAAAACAGTATTAGGCCACAGAGTGGCACAATCACACAGTGTAGAGGTCACAACAGCAGCAGTAGAGGTCAGGCAGTGGCACAATGACATTTGGAGGTGGCAAACACGGGGAGCCACAGAATGGCACAATGACTGAGAGCGGAGGTCACGGCGGCAGAAGCATGAGGTTAGGCAGTGGCACAATGACATTCTGGAGGTGGAAAAACAGGAGGAAGCCACAGAATGGCACAATGACTGAGAGTGAAGGTCACAACAGCAGCATTTATGAGGTCGGGCGTGGCACAATGACATTCTGGAGGTGGCAACAGGAGGAAGCCACAAATGGCACAATGACTGAGAGCGGAGGTCACGGCGGCAGAAGCATGAGGTTAGGCAGTGGCACAAATGACATTCTGGAGGTGGCAAAAAACGGGGAATAGGCCACAGAGTGGCACAATGACTGAGAGTTGGAGGTCACAACAGCAGCAGTATGAGGTCAGGCCAGGGCACAATGACACAGTGTGGAGGAAACACGGCAGCAGCCACAGCAGCAGCATGAGGTCAGAAAGTGCAATGACATTTCTGGAGGTGGCAAACAGTATTAGGCCACAGATTGTCACAATCACACAGTTTAGAGGTCACAACAGCAGCAGTAAGAGGTCAGGCATTGTAATAATGACATTATGGATCTGGCAAAACAGTATTAGGACAAAGTGTGGAACAATGAAACAGTGTGTAGGGCGCGTCAGGAGTCACAGCATCAGCATGAGGTCAGAGAGTGGCACAATGACATTCTGGAGGTGGCAAAACAGGAGGAAGCAGTACTTGTGGAGGCTGAGATGGTGGTGATGGTGGAGGAGGAGGAGGCGGACATTGGTGCAGGTGCAGCAGTTTGACAACGTGGAGGAGAAAGCGGCGTCTCCTGTCCAAATTTTGTTGGTGTGCCTGGGCAGGAAGCACATTCATCCAGTGGGCCATAAAGGACATGTACGGGCCCCTGACCGTAGTTACAGCTCCAGACGTCCGGGGCTGCCGTGCACCTTGGAACAAGGGATAAGTCAAGGACTGGCCCACTTCTGTTCTACATATTTATGAAGTGCTGGTACTGCCTTTTTGGAAAAGAAATTACGGTTTGGAACTCTCCATCTCGGCTCGGCACAAGCCATTAGTTCTCTGAATGGTGCAAAAGTCCACCATTTGGAAAGGGAGGGACTGCAATACCAACAACTTGGACAGGAGCAACACTGGACAGCTGCTGCACCTTCGGTATGGTTGGACGCATACAGTTTTGTCTCTTTCAAACGCCTCGCTGAACGACTGCTGGCCCATGAAGTACCGATGCGCAGGAGCATCTGGACTGGGAAGATATGTCAAGAGACAGCTCCCCTTCTTGCAGGGTGGTGGGCGCCTTGACTGGCTGCAATGGCATAGCGTGCACTGGGCGCTGCTGCTGCCTGCTGTTGCAGGCGCGGCGGGATGGATCCACCACATCTGAGCCACGATTCTCCCCGAGGGGCGCCCACCGATGGTGACGCTGCAATGTGTTTGACGCAGGGCCGTCGTGCCAACGTTAGCTCCCGGCCACGCTTCACTTTCTGCCCACAGATCTACCTATACCCACATTCGGCCTCCTTCGGTGTTTTTAGCAAAGAAAATGCACACATCCGCCGAGTATCGGATTTTAAACCGCCCAACGCTCCGCACTGGACGGTGACTACTGCCGCCGGCTGCCTTCGCTGAGTCCCCTGTGCCCGCTACTTGTCATGGACCTGCGAAGCGGGTTTTTTACCCCCTATCCCGTGCCGCTTGTTCCCGACCTCACACTGCTGCTAATCCATGCTGACATCACGGCCACATGACCCCACTTGCTGGCTGCGCTGCTGAATGTACCGCCAAGCTGACGCCCCTCTATCACCTGACGATGATGAAGCCCTAGCCTCACCCACCGGACTCCCAAGAGCGGTCGGCCTACATCATCATCCTATTTGTGTTTCATCGTCACTGCTGTCCTCAAATCACCGGTCTAGGGGTAAGCAAGGCTTGACCTCACATCACAAAATGCCTTCCCATGCCACTCTCAACATCTATACCTTGCCGCCTACTGCAAGAAAGCAGGGATATGGCCCCATTTCTTCGCTGCCAAGTAGCTGCTGACTGCCCTCCTCAAATTGTTTCATCCTCGTCTATATATGGGCGCTGAGCCCAGACCTCATAGTAATCTCTGGCTGAGGAAACCGGATGGGACAAGGCGGGGCCTGAGGACAGGTGAGGCCGCTGACCCCACTCCCGGCCATGCCAACTAAGGGTTTGTGTCTGAGGTTCCCACCGACTCTTGGGCTGGGTGTTTCCAAATGTCATCTGGAGGAAGAGATGACCTAGTCAACAATCAGAATCCCTTTGGTTGCTGAACAACACCACGGCCGCTAGAAGACAGCGGCAGTTGTGGCCTCACCGAGTGACCCCTGCTGCAACTCCCCCATTGCTGTCTGCGACCTGGGCCGTTTTCCAGGAATGTTTGTGCCACTGCCACTCGCAGGTGCAAGAGCCTGCCACCACTCTGTCTGACATACTGTTTGTTCTAAAATGTACAGGACACCGTTGATGATGATATCATGTATATGATAATTATACACCCTGTTTTTGACTCAAATGAACCCAGTAACAAGCTTGGTAACCCTTGGATATAAATTCGCGCTCCACAAATGGCCCAGGAAAAAATTTTACTTGCATGTGTGTTTAACCCCTTACCGCCTAGCCAGTTTGGCCCTCACTGACAAGCCCATTTTTTAAATCTGTCCACCATTTTGTCACATTATGTCAGAATAACTTTTTGACACGTCACCTTAATCCAAGTGATTCAGAGATTGTTTTCTCGTGACATCACATTGTGCTTTAAGATAGTAAGAAATGTAGGTCCAAAAAATGCTTGCTTATTTGGGAAAAATATCAAATATCGTGAAAATATGAAAAATTACCAATTTCAACTTCAAAAAAATTTCTGCATGTAGCACAGATGGTTCTTCCACTCAAAAAACTATAACTAGCATCTACCATAAGTCGCTGTATTTGGCATCATTTTTTTTAAATGTGTTTTTTTTTTTTACACATTAGGGGCTTATAAATTAGTAGTAATTTTCAAATTTTCAAGAAAATTTGCAATATACAATTTTTAGGGACCAGTCCAGTTCTAACGTGACTTTGATTGACCTGTATGTTAGATACCCCCATAAATGACCTCATCTAAGAAACTACACCCCTTAAAGTATTCAAAACAGCATTTAGGAAGTTTATTAACCCATTAGGTGTTTCACAGGAATTAAAGCAAAGTGGAAGTGAAATTTCAAAATTTCACTTTTTTGCAGATTTTCAATTTTTATACATTATTGACAAAAAATACGGTAAATGTGATCAGGTAAGATGCAAATAATATTGATTCCCCAGATTCTGCCGTTTTCAGAGATATCCCATATGTGGCCCTAGTGCATTATTTGGCTCAACCACAAGCCCCAGAATAGGAGAGCACCTACTGGACTCTGGGCCTCATTTTCATTACAATTTTATTTAGGGGCCATTTCAAGTTTGGCGGACACCTAAGGTCAAAACCAATAATACCCCTAAAAAGACCCAATATTGGAAACTACAACCCTTAAGTAATATATCCAGGGTGCAGTGAGTATATCGACCCCACAGACGTTTCACAAATTTGTTTAGCATTCGGCTCTGAAAATAAAAAATATATATTTTTTTACATTAATCTGCAATTTTTGCTGAAAATGTTTAATTTTTACAAGGAATCTTGGAAAAAAGCCCCAAAATTGTGTTACGCAATTTCTTCCAAGTTCGGCAATACACTACATGTGGGTGTAAACTGCTGTTTGGGCGCATGGCAGGGGGTACAAGGGAGGGAGCGCTATTTGGCTTTTGGCGCACAGATATTGGTGGGGCCATGTCGCATCTGCAAAGCCCCCAAAGTACTAGAACAGGTGAAACCTTCCAGAAGTTTCCCTATTTTGGTTTAACCCCCCTCGGGGATCTCACTAAGGTGTATTTGCTTTTTTGGGCGCACAGGGTTTGTGTTTTTTTTTAGCATTGGGCCCATGAAAGGGGGGGGGAAACCAGTTCCCCCCTTGTTTTGGGCTTCGTTTTTATAGTATTCGCCTACGGGATAAGTGACGGGAAAAACTTTACTATGGGGTCGGACAATTAAAATGATAAAAAATTTTTATATTTTTTATGTTTTATTAACAATAGAAGCGAGTTTTATAAAAATTTGCGTTTTTATGTTGCCCTATTCGACAGCCATCTTTTTTAATTTTGCATAGGAGTGTTTGGGCTTGTTTTTTATGGATGATTTTGGGGGTTTTTTTTGGTACCTTTACGGGGGCTGTATGCTTTGACCCCTTTTATTAAGGTTTTTGTGGGGCATTTTTTAAACAAAATACAGCAATCCTGGTAGTGTTTTTATTTTTATTTTTTACAGCGGTCAATGGCGGTTAAAGGACATGCTATTTTTTCCAGTGGGTTTGAAACGTTTACGCGATACCCTTTGTTTTTTTTTTTTTAATGTTTTACTGTTTTTCACAATTAAAAAACACTTTTATTTGAAAAGGAAATCGTTTTTGCATCGCCGCAGTCGAGAGCCTAACTTTTTTATTTTTCTGTTTATGGAGCGTTAGGGATTTTTTTTTTGGGAAGTTGCGTTTTTTTTGGGTATCATTTTTGGGGGGGGACAAGACTTTTTGATGGTTTTTTAAAATCCTTTTTGGGAAAGGCGGGTGAAGAAAATACTGAAAACTAGCAGTGTTTTTTTTTTTATTTTTAATAGCGTTCACCTGCATACCCCGTGACAAGTTTGTTTTATCTGTGGGCTGAGCCGTTCGGTGATACCAATTTATGTATTTTTTTTTATTTGAAATCACAATTTTAATTAAAAAAAAGTGTATTTATTGTGTAAAAAATATTTTGCATCGAAAATCTTTAATAGCCAGAACTTTTTTTATTTTTCCCGTTACAGAGGTTAAGGATTTTTTTTGGGGTGAACGGACATTTAATTGGCATCACTTTTGAGTTGATATGGTTTTTTTTGATTTTTTACCATTTTATGTGCTGCTGGTGAACAAAAATGCAATTTCTGATGTTTTTTTTTTTTTTTTTTTTAGGGAGTTCCGTACGGTTAATTAACATAAAGTTTTTTATAGGGGGGGGTCGTTCATGCGGCGATAACAAAATGGGTACTTTATTTATTTTTGATCTTTTTGGGGGCGATTGGCGTTTTGAAAAGGGGAAAAGGGCGATGTAGTGTTTTTTTTATTTTTTTTGTTTGTGTTTTACTTTTTTACACTTTTTTTTTAAACTTTTTCACACTGTTTACATTTTTCCCCAGGGGGGAATTGCTGAACGATTGTCGACGTTATGAAAAGGGATCGCATTCAGCTGATAGCGATGCGGTCTCCAGACAAATGTCTGTCACGCTGCCCACAAGGATTGTGGCATCGTGACGTCCCAGACAACCCGGATGGGTCATTCAGCATCCGGTGTCTGGGAGGGGACCGGGACGGCGTGAGCGCCGTTACTGCGCCGGAATCGGGGGCGGCAGGAGCTCATCCTGCCCCCCCCGCAGCTGCGATGTCGCGACCCATGTCGCGACATCGGGGGGGGTTAATCCCCCGCGGGGAGTGCACTCCGGGGGGGGGGGGATGGGGGCATGTGCCAGGGTAATATACCGCGGTTTCCATGCCGCGTCTTGCCGCTCCGCTGTGAGCGCGCAAGATCGCCTTGACGTACTCATACGGCAATTTGCGGGAACCCCTACCCGACATTGCCGTATGAGTACGACAAATGTCGGTAAGGGGTTAAATATGTGTAAACTTTTGACTTTGCAGAAAATAATAAAAATGCCTTAATAAATTCTCTTTCTCTCATTTCCTGGAATTTGGCAAATATAAATAATTTTGGTTCCTAATTGACCTAAAACTGGTAAGGTTTATTTTGATTTGATGTCAGATAGTGAGAAAAACATGTATATGTGTCTTTTTATATAGTGTATGTAAACTTCTGGTTTCAACTGTATTTTATAGGACCTTCTACTCAAAATACTCATGGAAATCATAGGTCTGTTATCTTGTCATTAAGGAAATATATTATTTCTTACACTAACTGATCCTGAGTTCTGACTGATTAATGTCCTTTCGCCTTTTTGTTCTACACAGAGGCACTCCTTTCTATCTCACTCTCGGAGATTCCATTTTTACTAACCCTCCCATTATCTAAAAGACTCAGAAACACTGCTATAAGAACATGTGGGCCACAACACTGGCACCATTATATGTGTTACACTTTAGTCTTAAAGGGGTTGTCACACCATGGTGTTTTAAAAGCAGCTTCCTGTTCAGGCTGTGGGTGGTTCTATAGCAGTGATGGTATATCAGCTCTGCTATTCCTAGCTGATCATGATAGCATGACATGAGTGCTGAAGGTTTGCAAACTGTAGGCAGACAGAACTCTAAAGGATTAAAGCTTGTCAGAAAGGAATATAAATGAGTTCCATATTTTAAAATAAGGAACACAGTAGGGAGCGAGTCATCACCCAGACCACTAATTCAGCCTAGAAGAGCAGATAGAAGTGTTCAGTAACTAGGGAAACGTGTGCAAAAAGAAGGAGGTAAGATCTTCTCCTATCTCTGAAAAGAAGCAAAATTAGAATAGCAATGTATTTGGTAATAGTGTTTATTTACCTTTGCCTATATGTTCAAAGCCAATGAATGAAATTGTAATACCTCTTTAACTGTAAAGTACAGGTGGTGGGATCACTATAAATGCAGGTGTGTGGGTGATGCTGGATTAAGACTACTGAGGGTGATGTGCTGGGAGATGTAGTGCATCCAGTGGCAGAAAGATGACAGAGACAACAGCTTCTGAGATCCTGATAGGATCGTATTAGAGCCCTGGGAGGCATTTTTCAGGCTTAGAGCTGTCCCTTTAAACTAATGCCGATAACAATGGTTGATAATCAGAGGACAATGGAAGCTCCCTTCCTTGCTGAAGCTACAATAGCTTTTAATGATGGCACCACAAGGGTTTAATGGAATTGTCTTTGATCCTGCCATCAGTCACATCCTCTCCTCCACTGTTATACAGACTCAACGGCTGGGCCCATATTATACCAACAATTTCCTGGTATTTGTAGAGAAAATGAGCAGCCTGTGTTCTGTTCCTCAGTAGCAACACCACAGGAATTGAGAACAATACTGATACCAGATGGTTGTGCATGTCATAACAGGAGTGCTGAGGCCTTGATGATAAGAGAGATATGATAACAAAGATGGTTTTCTTGCAAAGAGAAAATCGATTTTAAAACCAGGTAACACCTAAAAAACCTAAAGAAAAATGTAAAAAAGTGTGCTTTTTTTTCCAGAACTTATGTACGTATTACCAATGGCATACCAATGGCACTCCCACATAAAGAAACTTTTTTAACCTTATTTGCCATATACAATGATAATTTATATTTTGTATACTTTAGATTAAGATGAAAGAAATGTCTTCATGTGTGAGCGCCATTGACTATATATATTCCATGATCTGTTTCTAGTATTAAAGCTCACACCCATCGGCTGAAACACCAGACAATCAGAATATATCAAATACATGCTTAAAAAGGTACTGAAAATTGTTAAAAGTGGTGCACTGTTCCACAGCACCAAGACCATGGATTTCAATCTTATGATGGCAACAGCTCCACAGAGAGGAAAAGTACATATTTATTTAAGCTTCTATCTCTAAGATCACAATTATTATATTTCCTTTTGTAAGGGCTTTAACCTTAATCATAATTGTCACAGATTCCCCAAATGACACTAAAGATTAAAAACCACAACATGCCAGTCACTGCATAAGTATTATCTATAGCTGTTTTTATGTTGTTCACATCATTTTCTTCAGTGAAAGGGCATATGTTTTGTTTTGTGTGACGAGATGACACTGCAAATAATTTATTGCTCGTATTTCAACCTATTGGTTCGTTTTTGTCCCTGTGCCCTTTCTGCGTCTGGAGATTTGCCAGTTAAAAGCTTTGGATTCAGTTCCGAGTGTAAATCCAGTGACAGTGTGAAAAAGCAATGGCCGTGCCTCACATTTAAACATTAAAAAGCCCCTGGCGAAAAAAGATGACAGATATCATTCTCCAGGGTGAATAGAGGAAAACATTGATTGGTGCCTGGCACTACAAAAAGACAAATATCTAACTTTGTAGATAAGTATGCCTTGTTTTCAGAAGACATATGTCCTTCTACTGTGGTCTCACTTCCCTTTTCTTTCTTTGTTCTTGTATAGGACAAATAAATACACTGGGCTATCTATCTATCTATCTGTCTGTCTGTCTGTCTGTCTATCTATCTATCTATCTATCTATCTATCTTTTCTATTTTATCTATCTATCTATCTATCTATCTATCTATCTATCTATCTATCTATCTATCTATCTATCTGTCTACCTATCATGGAATGTGGATTGTTGTTGGAATGGACGCAGATCTGGCAGATCTAGAAATGTTTCTCAGAGTATCTTGAGGTTATTGAAGGGGTTTAAAAGAATATGACAACTAAGAGGAAACTGCTGTGGACAGTTCTGTTCTGAAACAGCAACAGCACGTGTGACAATGGAAAGTATGGTGATTTTGGGTTCCATTAAATGAGTTACCTGGATTCTTAAAAAAAATAAATAGATAAAAAGTATTAACTTTTCGAATCCTGCTCGGATATGGGAGCCATAGTGCCAGTAATAAAGCACGTGACAGCTGAGACCACTATTATCTTGAATTATCACATATTGACCGTTTGACCAAAAGGGACCAAATTTTAAAGGGGTTCCCCTCACTGCATTGTTCTTTTACCTCACCCCTATTTTTGTTTCTTTTTAAATTTCGGGGGGTGTTTACGGGCTTCCCTAGACTGAGTAGAAGCCAGGTTGTGCATAGAACCGTGCTGGAAAGATACCTGAGAGATTGGCAGGTCTGGTAAGCAACCTGAAAACTGATGTAGCCCATTCAGGGGGGATCTCTGGGAATAGGTAGGACATGTTAATGGCCACCTTGCAAAAATGGCTTGTTTTTGCAAGATCTTTAACATAAAAAGCAATCCTTGTAGTGAGACCACCCCTTTAACATCTGGGCTGGAACACCAGGGATAACCCCTTTATAGAGTTGTTTATTCCCATAATTGTAACTCATTGTTTTCAGTGTTCAAAATTGGAATTCGAGTTGCATATAGTGGTTCTTGGCTTTAGCTAATCGAGGATTTCCCCATACCGGGAACCATTTTAAAAAACTGAAACAAGGTTTGTTAATCAATAAAACCTTTTAATAAGACACAAGCAGATGTTTAGCACCCTTTTGGACCTTTTTGTTCAGCATACAATTATCCCCAAAAGATTATCATTTCTACGTGCAGAGCGGCCTTTTGACATACAGTTGCAAGAAAAGTAAATGAATCCTTGGAAATTTTTTTTTTTTTTTTTTTTTTTTTTTTTTGGGGGTGAGGGCTGCTGTCCGTTTTTGTGTTTGTATTGTAGTCATGTCCGTGTTTACCTGCACCACTTGTGCTGCAATAAGGCAGGTACTGAGCATTTTTATTTTTTGGGGGGGATTGTACTAGTGTATCTCAATTAATCATAGTATCATAGAAAATTTTAATTTAGCCATCTACCATTGTTCTACACCTCACTTACAATAATTGAAAAGGGTCAATATTGGACTCATGCTGCATTCAGTAATAAATTCAAAAGACCCGAAAGGTTTCTTTAACCCCCCTTAACGACCTTAGACGTATAAAATTCGCCCCAGGTCTTTTGGGGGGTTCACACACCTGGCGTATGGTCCCCTGAGGACGCCAAACTCTAAAGCGATTTGGGGTCGATCGGCGAGGGGTGTATGTATTTACGCTAAACCCCCCGCGCGTCGGCCCCGACCCCCGGACGCCCGGGGAGGGGGGGGGGGGGTTAACCCCTTAATTATGCGACGTGGATCGCAATAAAAAGAGAGACGCGGAGGAATCGCCCCTCCTGCGCCCTGTGCGGCAGCACCCAGGGAGAGTGACCCCGTGCAGTCCTGCCCTCGACAGAACACGGAAGGCAGGGAAATGCCTTTCCGGGTTGTCTGTAAACCCCCACGATGCCGGGCCCGTGCCTGTGGGCATGCCCGGCATCGGGGACTGACAGTTGTCTGGGAACCAGTTTAGCAACAAGCTATGCACTGTTTCCTATTGAATGAGAGATCAAAGATCCAAATTCAAACCCCTAGGGGGAAAAAAGTAAAAAAAAAAATGTGAAAAGTGAAAAAAAGTAAAAAAGTGAAAAACAATAAAACACAAACACGAAAATAAAATAAAAATACTACCCCGCCCTTTTCCCCTTTAAAACGCCAATCGCCCCAAAAAAAAATCAACAATAAAAAAAGACCCTATTTGGTATCGCCCGCGTCGTAATGACTGCCCCCATAAATTTGTCTGTTAATTTAACCCTTACGGGAACGCCGTAAGAAACAAAAAAAAAAACAAACCAGAATTTTAAGATTATTTTTCATCCACAGCACATAAAATAGAATAAAAAAACGATCAAAAATCCTAGAAAACACCCAAAGTTGTACCCAAATTAAAAGTCAGTTCTCCCGCAAAAAAAAATCCTTATCGTTGTATCGGAAAAATAAAAAAAAGTATCTTAGAAGGGATGCTAAAATATTGTTTTACACACTAAAAACATTTTTTTTTTTTTTAAAGTGCTTCAGCTTAAAAAAAAACTTATAAAAAAGGGTATGCCATATCGAAACGCCCAAAAAGTAAAGCTAACTTATCACGGATATGCAGGGGGAGCCCCGTTTAAAAAAAAAAATAAAAAACTACAGGTTGCAGTATTTTTTTTCACCCTTTTCCTCCAAAAAATGGATTTTAAAAGCGATCAAAAAGCCTTGTCCCCTAAAAAAGGTACAATAAAAAAGTCAAATCATTTTCCAAAAAAACAAGTCCCACACAGCCCAAGCACAAAAAATTAAAATTTTTTGGCTCCAGACTTGGTGAGCAAAAAACGTATTTTCCTGGTTGAATAAAATGTTTTTATTGTTAAAAGCAGAAAACATAAAAAAATATACAAGTTGGTATCGGTGTAATGTATTGCCTGCTGAGTAAAGCTACCATGTCATATATACCGTCAGTGCCCCCTATAAAAAATAAAAATAAAAAAATCCAGATTGCTGTATTTTTTTTCAAAACATCTCAAAAAAACTTTTAAAAAGTGAAAATAGCACAAGCACCCCATAATGGTACCAATAAAAACTTAACCAAACCCGCAAAA